>JAWNZC010000447.1:1965000-2087500 GCA_035771165.1 Paragorgia papillata | reverse complement strand
GATCAAAAGCATTGCTCAAACGTTGCGCGTGTACATTATCAAAAGAAACGATCCCGGGAAATCGCAATCAAGGCGCGTGTGTGCATGGAAAAATTGCGAGGAAACGAAGGCAAAGTGATGGACGAGCGTGTAGAAGATCGACAGCATACGACTGAGACGCCTGAGAATGAGCTTGATTGCGCGACGGAGGAGAATGTTGAGCGGCCGACGCTGAAGCCTGTTAAATTTGCTGGGAGAAAGAAAGGTGTTCGGTTCAAGAAAGACGAAGACGACTGCATCAGGAAAGGGATTGAAATGTTCGGTTTGCGGTGGGCTACAATATTGCGTCACACCGACTTTAAATTTCACACTTGCAGAGTACCTAACACAAGGGCAGAAGCTTTGAAGCTAGTATGCCATTATATAATTTTAAAAATAGAATTTGACTAACATTAATAATTTGCCGATTGAATTAGAATGATCATTACACGAGAATCTGAACTTTACTGACTTCTTTAATGTATTTATATTTTAGGGTAGAATAAAGTAGAAAAATAGTTGTTGATAACCGTTGTTGAAATGAATATAATTATACATTGAATAGTTGTCGTGTATTTTGTTGTCTAGACATTTAATCTCAATACAATATCGAAAATAAAATACGTTTAAATTTTACCAATTCAAATATTTAAACAAGGACATTAACATCTCCTGGATATAATATCATTGACGAGAACACAAAATACATATAGGTCTTGCCCGAAATTTGAACAAACACAAATAACACGCACGAACACGATTCCCCTCGAATGCCGTCAACAAAATCGCCAACGTATTCAAAAAATTATTAAAATCACCAACGTTTTCACGTTTCTTTCTATTTTTTGCTATATATACCAAGGTAAGAACTAAATAATATATATATCCCCGGTTTCTTTATATTCTGACTCAAAATCTAATGAAAATCACAAAAATTATATTTATCTTGATTAAGTTCGTTATAAATACGGATAAAGATGTGAATTATACCGCTAAATCGACTTTAACCGTATCCTACTTCAGGTTTAAATTTAAGTTCAATGCAAATTAGTCAAACTTATTGGTTATGCAAAAAGACGGATAACGGGAAACGTAGTGTTAATTAACCATATTAAAATTACGGGTAAGCTCATAATTAATACGGGTAAGGAGATAAATCTTATTAAAAATACGGGTAAGAGATCGATCCTTACCCATTCTGTAAGTTTTTTAGTGTAAATTCTCAAACTTATTGGTTATGCAAAAAGACGGACAACGGGTAACGTAGTGTTAACGCTATTAAAATTACGGGTAAGCTCATAATTAATACGGGTAAGGAGATAAAGCTCATTAAAAATACGGGTAAGAGATCGATCCTTACCCGTTCTGGATTGAGTTTAAGTTTAATGTAAATTAATGCAATATCGATACTTCCTTTGATAGGTCTTCTAAATATCATAACAAACACATGTCAACTAGCCTGCGCCGCAGACGTCTAAACCCCTGGTTATATCCAGGGGTTTAGACGTCTAGACGGATATAACCAGGGGTTTAGACATCTGCGGCGCAGGCTAATGTCAACCAAAACCCAAAAATGCTTCCCTTTTCCTGTTCCCCCTAAACTGTACGGCCCATGTTGTGTATACTCTAGTCTCATTAATAATCCGACTTTCCACCTCCCATATCGATCGTTAAGCGTAAAAGTAACGTAATAGCTTGCTTAACAACTTAGAGTGCTGGAATAAAATATAAGAAAATGCTAATCACCATCATCACCGTCATCACCAGCAGCATCACTAGCATCATCAGCATCACTAGCATCACCAGCATCATCAATAGCATCATCACTATCATCATTACTATGATTACTATGATTACTACGATTACTACGATTACTACGATTAGTATGATTACTATGATTACTATGATTATTATGTTTACTATGATTACTATGATAATATCACGGCCACCTCGGTTTTCATTGTTTCTACACGCACATTTAATATCGAAATAACCCGATACACAAAGATGAGGTACGATTAGTAACTAATCATACCTAATAGCACCCCACTACACAATAGTTTTGACTCCAGATTTTAATAGGCTGATACCCATAGGTCAGTCGTACTCACAAATTGTAGGGTCAGTG
The DNA here is from genome assembly GCA_035771165.1 of Paragorgia papillata. NCBI lineage: Eukaryota > Metazoa > Cnidaria > Anthozoa > Scleralcyonacea > Coralliidae > Paragorgia > Paragorgia papillata. Next base: position 2,085,354 of record JAWNZC010000447.1, on the reverse strand, counting down.
GCCTGCTACATAGAGGGGGTGGGTGGGTGGTCCTTACATTGACAGACTTAAAGTGCACATGAAACGAAAATTAAGTTTGTCTTATTTGAAAGAACACTTAAAATGATAGAGTAACATCTTTTGCAGTTTTTCGTTTCCTTGCTTCGTTGTTGAGATATTTCAGCTTGTTTGAAATGTAAATTAAACAACTTGACGTCACATGTGCATAATGAGTTATCAGAGGTTATATATCTTCGCTATTATCAAACATAATCACTTGAAAATTCTACATGTTAAGCGTTGTGAGAGAAACACACGCACATACTTCCTTCGAATTAAGTTTGGTTTGATAATAGCAAAGATATATAACCTTCTCTGATAACTCATTATGCACATGTGACGTCAAGTTGTTTAATTTACATTTCAAACAAACTGAAATATCTCAACAACGAAGCAAGGAAACGAAAAACTACAAAAGATGTTACTCTATCATTTTAAGTGTTCTTTCAAATAAGACAAACTTAATCGCAAAATGAATATAAGAGCCCAGCTCAAAATTTTAAAATGCAATACCATAATAAATTGTTTTAATCTCTTTTTTACCGTCTTTTCTTGTAATATGAAACTATATTAATGTTATATTTAACAATTAGACAACGAGCCCGAATTTTCTGAGCGAATAGTCAACGAGGCTTCGCCTCGTTGACTATCGCTCGTAGAAAACGAGGGCGAGTTGTCTAATTGTTTTAGTATAAATTTACCAACATAAGTTAAATAAATTTTCGACCATAACATATTCTTTGAGGCTCGTTTAATACATTTTTTAACAGCCAACAACAAACGTTCAACAGTCATTTCGGACATCTCCTTGGCCGTACAGTAATTGATGGAAAAGAAACGTTTTCTTGCATAATTTAGCATGGATTTTCATGTACAATATTGAAACAATATATATCCACTCATTTGTTTTGTAAGTGACAAAAAGTTGAAAGAAACATTCAATTTAGCATATAGTTTACATCACGAAATCTTGTCAACAGCTAGCGTAATTTTGAAATGTGTTTTGTTTGCAGTTATTTCGTTTTAAACGACCACAGATAAACAATTTAACGATCTTACCATTAATAATTTCCATTCTAACCATTTTGTAGCCGTTTTTGTTTTCTGTAGAACGTATTGCTTCGCCTAAATGTTCAATTTCTTCTTTCATTTGCCCACTTCGTTATAATTTTAGCGCCATTGTTGCTTAACAGAACAACCGCTGGCTCTAATGATCACTGTTCGTACTGTACTACGCATTTTGTCATTGGTCAATTTTTTTAAAAGAATGACTTTCATTGGTTTATCCCAGAGGTTTATATCACCAATTATAAACTCCTGCAATAGCCAATGAAATTCGAGGATTTACATGAGAAACTTGTAAATTTATACTAAATAAGTATATTCAATGTAATCTTTAAGTCATTCTGAAGATGTTACTGGTTAAGTAACGAAACGTCAATAAATATATTTTGTTTTTAAATGGTTTCCTTTCGTTATGGTATTGCATTTTAAAATTTTGAGCTGGGCTCTTATATTCATTTTGCGATTACGGTTTCCGCCCGGTAAATCACTTGCTACGACTAAGACAAACTTAATTTTCGTTTCATGTGCACTTTAAGTCTGTCAATGTAAGGACCACCCACCCCCTCTATGTAGCAGGCCACTGACCCCACAATTTGTGAGTACGACTGACCTAGCAATGTTCTATCAGGGGTATCAGCCTATTATAATCTGGAGTCAAAAATATTGTGTAGTAGGGGTGCTACGTGGTCGACGTTTGCTCGCTTCTCCTCCTCGACTATATTCTTTATGCATCAGGTACGATTAGTAACTAACCATAAACATTAGGATGTTTATGCATAAGGTACGATTCCCGTGAATTTGCAATAGGCAATATCATTGCCCAATGCAACGGGACCTTGCCTAAAACATTTCGAGAAGAGTACACCCCCAATCGACAAATAGAGACAAGTGTTTGCCTATCTCGAAGTAGGTTCGCTGAACCCGCTTCTAGAGGTAGCGCCCTAAACGAAAGGCAAACTTGCATTGTGTAACTGGTTTGTTTTCTCAAGAATTTATTACAATTTGCCTAGAACATAAAAAGTGGGACTAATACTAAATCAATGAGCATGTCTATACACTGTTGTTGTTTTTAAGCCTGGTTTCCATATAGCCGTAAGAGCCGGCGGCATAGCTGCGGCAAGGGGCGATGGTCCAATCATAGACAGTGTTGAATTAGCCAGCAATAAAAGCTGTATGCGATTGGACCATTGCCCCTTGCCGCAGCCATGCCGCCGGTGCTTATGGCTATGGAAACCAGCCTTTATAGACAACTAACTAATATTAGTTTATGTGCGTGAATTTGCATTAGATCAATGGTAACCATTGAACCGATCATATACCTGTACTGTTATTTAAAAGCGCTTGTAATATATTTAAAGATATAGATATATAAATGGCGATTGCATTTCAAATAAACATAGTTACCGTAAAAAATTGTCAGCCTTTACACACACGATACATGCCCACGTTTGGATGTAGGTTTTATGCCAGATACATTCCCTCGGGCTTAGCCCTCGGGACTTTTACTCTCGTTCTTCCTCGGTAACCGTAAAGGCCTGGCCAAACGCTTTCAACATTTCATTCAACATCGTTCAACATTGTTGAATTCAACATGTTGAAAGCGTTTGGCCACCCCTGTTGAATGATGTTGAACATTGTTGAATGGTGTTGAATGATGTTGAACGAAATTTGAACATGTTCAAATTTTCGTTCAACACGCGTTCAACATTTCTATTGTTCTCAAAATGTTGAAAGGTGTTGGAACGCATTTGGCCACATTTCATTCAACTTTGTTGAACAGAGACATGCGCCATGCGGGATATTGTCGATTCCAGCTTTTGTGGTAGCCCGCGTCAATTAATTGTCATTCATGAATGTTGAACGATGTTGAATGATGTTGAATGCGATGTTGAAAGCGTTTGGCCAGGCCTTAATATTACAAAGTAACAGCATAACATATTGGTTGAGTAGTGATTAAATGTCCCTCAAGCTTCGGGAGGTTTAGTAAAAGTCCCTCGGGCTTTGCCTTCTGGACTTTTACCAAACCTCCCTCGGTTTTTGGGTACATTTAATCACTAATCAACCTATATGTTATGCTATTACTTATCATTATTATATTATGATTATGATTACTATGATTAATATGATCATTATGATTATTATGATTACTATGATTACTACGATTGTGATGACTATGATTATTATAATTACTATGATTATTATGATTATTATGATTACTATGATCATTATGATTACTATGATTATTATGATTACTATGATTATTATGATTACTATGATTATTATGATTATTATGATTATTATGATTACTATGATTATTATGATTATTATGATTATTATGATTATTATGATTACTATGAGTATTATGATTACTATGATTATTATGATTACTATGACCACCATGATTATTATGATTACTATGATTATTATGATTATTATGATTATTATGATTACCATGATTATTATGATTATTATGATTATTATGATTACTATGATTATTATGATTAGTATGATTATTATGATTATTATGATTACTATGAGTATTATGATTATTATGATTACTATGATTATTATGATTACTATGACCACCATGATTATTATGATTACTATCATTACTATGATTACTATGAGTATTACGAGTATTACGAGTATTATGAGTACTATGATTACTATGATTATTATGATTATTATGATTACTATGATTATTATGATTACTATGATTATTATGATTATTATGATTATTATGATTACTATGACCACCATGATTATTATGATTACTATGATTATTATGATTACTATGAGTATTATGATTACTATGATTACTATGATTATTATGATTACTTTGATTATTATGATTACTATCATTACTATGATTACTATGAGTATTATGAGTATTATGAGTACTATGATTACTATGATTATTAGGACTATTATGATTACTATGATTACTATGATTATTATGATTACTATGATTACTATGATTATTATGATTATTATGATTATTATGATTATTATGAGTGAGCCACAGAACGTGTCTGTGACGTTGTGCATAAATTGACGGTACCGAAAAAGATGGCGACTTGTACATTTAACAATCCTTTGCGTGCAGTAAATATTGTTTCTTGCAGAATTATTGGAAGATATTGTTCTAAAACGATCAACTTTGGTAGGAATGAAGTTCTTGCTTACTTAATCCATCTTAGCGTGATAAAAATGTTTAGTAGTTATTTCAGCCGATTTGAGGTCGTAAAGCATTGTAGTTAAATGTACCGCCGCCATCTTTTTCGGTACCGTCGATTTAGGCAAAACGTCACAGACACGTTCTGTGGCTCACGCGTCCAGCCGTCGTTTCGCGGAGGTAAAGTATGGCAAGCCCTGGAAACGGCTGAAAATCGAGCCTACTTTTCTTTTCGTGTTACCAAACATGTAGGCTAAAAAAATAAGCGCTAAACTGCAACATTCGACGCCTATGCATGCGGAAGTTCAAAAGCTCAGAGCCTGTCGAAAAGGTTTGATGATGTCAATCCGTTTGCTGTACTTACGTTTTTGAGTTTTTGAATATTAATGATAACGAGAAAACATATTCTTGGTTTGCGCTTGACGTCAAGGCAGCCATGTTGAAAGGACTTTAACAAAAGAATGCATTAGCGGCTATTGTATTTGGAGTATATTCTCCTCCAACCTCGCCCCCAGGGCCATTTGTGGGGGCTGGGCCAAGATGGCGGCCAAAAACAAAATGGCGGGAACAAATGGCCCTGGCACAGGCTGCAAAAAATGAGCCATATTTGGACGCATTTTTGACTCGGACCAAGTCTTCACTAAGTTTATCGCGCCTAGTCAGGCTCAATTTTTTCTGAATATTTAGTTCAGCTTGACTGACCCAAACTGAAAACAATCAAAACATTCATTTCCAAATACATTGTCGAATTATTAAAATAAATACACTTTTAATAAATATCTGTAAATGCTTATTATTTATCATTTGCTTCACCGTTGTACCAAATTCGCAAGAAACTGGATTGCCGTTGTCTGGCCTTGTTTTCGTGAGTTTTCGGTGGATTCAATCACAGCGTTTTGAAAAACATTTAGGCTTCGTTTAGTCGAGAATTCTTGTTTGAAAAAAGCCTACTTCTCAATGGCCAAACAGGTAAATTCTGCCCTGTGTTGTACTTTCCTTTCGCAGCCAAAATACTTTTCGACTTTGTTCACCATGTCTTTCACTCGCCCGATTTAGAAAACACTCTAAATTGCCCTCCCATGGACTTCGTTGTATGGCAGCCAGGGCACAGAGACGACACGACCCATCTTACATATTCTTCCGACGTTTTTACGTAAACAAATACCCGCGAGTTAGCCTGCCGCCCGCCTTGTTTCCACCAATCAGAATACCTAAAACATCCAATGTTATCTCGACCAATCAGATGTGGTGATAGCTCAGCCTGTGCCATGGCCATTTGTTCTTTGCACAGCCCCCACAAATGGCCCTGGGGACGAGGTTGGTTCTCCTCCAACCTAGCCGCCATATCTTTGCCTTCTAAATCTCAAGGGATCGATTGCATATCATCAACAGTTGCTATCGGCAAGAGCATAGCTGCAATTGATCTGGGCATGTGCGAGTATGAGGAGAAAAATTGTAAACAAACGGCAATGGCGGACTTCGAAGGACTTGTTTCTAATATGGATTTAGACGACTACAACGCCGTTTCCTTCGTCCTGATTTATGTGGATGCAAAAGACCATTATTTTATAGAAGAATTTACGATTATTTTCGTCAAATAAGCTACAAATATTGCGTTGAGTAATTTGTCACAATTAGTGTTTTACCTTGTTGTATTCCTGTCAACTTTAAGCTAAAATGTTGGGAATTTAATAACAACTATAGCGGTATAGCCAAGAAAGTATTAGCGATAGGTTGGTTGGTAGGTAGGTAGGTAGGTAGGTAGGTAGGTAGGTAGGTAGGTAGGTAGGTAGGTAGGTAGGTAGGTAGGTAGGTAGGTAGGTAGGTAGGTAGGTAGGTAGGTAGGTAGGTAGGTATTTATTTAATCGCGCTAACCCCTTCAACAAAATAATGTTGATTTCCAAGGGGGGCGTGAAAACTAACTAGTGATACAGAACGAATTATAAAATACAAATATTTAGAAAGAGAAAATTATTTACAAATGTACATAAACTGATAAAAGAAATAAATATTAGTATACTTGATTAGTTACAGGCTAGTTAAAGGCTATGGTTTCAGTAAGGAGAACATTGAAATTATTTAATGTCTCCACGTTTCTCAATTCATTGGAAAGACCATTCCATAATTTCGCTCCACTATAACTCAGACTTTTTTTCATGTATTCCGTTTTCGGAAATGGCAAATAAAGCTTCATATCCGAATTTGGTAGATTATAATGATGTGGAGTAGTGGACGATCTATTGAATAAATCTGTAAGTGGTTTTGGAGCTAAATCGTGAGTAATTTTATACATGAGTCTGGCTTTAATAAGTAAACTACGCTCTCACTCAGTTTTCCATCCAAGTTCAGTTAGAGCTGCTTGAGATTGGCCATGTTCATTTTTATAACCCATAATAACTCTATAGCAGCTCTATTTTGTAATGTTTGTAATTTATCGAAAAGCGTAATACCTATTGAGTCCTATACTTCGCAACTGTAGTCGAAGTATGGTTGAACCAAGGGAGCACGTTAGAATATGATACGTCTTGTAAACTAGAACCCAAGGATAGTGCAAAGTTTCATGCAACTAATTTATTTGCGGTTTCTGAAAGGGGATGAATATCAATATTCTTGCGACATCAAAAATAAAGGAAAATAACCAATTACATTAATGAAGACCATGCTTAGGTAACCATAAATTACTCATGACAACATTTTGTCTTGAAAATATTTTTTAAATGGGTAAAGCAATATATATATATATATATATATATATATATATATATATCCGAAAGTCAGAGCATTTACAGAGCATTTCATATAACTTTTGCCGATTGTGTTCCGAAGTTCGCAAATTCATTACGTAATAGCCAATTAAGTTACGAACTTCGAAACGAACTTGCGAACTTGCGAGATTGTAGCCTGCGAATACAGCCGCCTCACATCGGGCGTTCCGGTGAAACGTGGACCTCCGGGCGCAGGCTAGCGAGATTGCAAAGTTTTGAAGTTCGCATCATTTCGAAGTTCCCTGTTGGACATAGACTACATTTCGAATAACAACGGATCTTAATACTTTCGGTAGACAAAACCATATAGTGCTGGATTCGGCAGATTCAAGCGATCATTTCGATATAAAATTTATTTAAATCGGACAAACAGAAAATATTTAAACATGTTTTGAAACACATGTCTCCCAAATGTAAATACGACACCCACCTGAAATAATTGTAAATCTAAATAATACGAGTAAATCAAGCTGATACTTCAGTAGTGTTTTCGCTAACGGCTTGCTGCTTAGTCTAACAACTACAAAACGCAAGTAATAAGTACAGAATAATGCCAAAAATATGAATATTTATATGTTTAACTGTTCGCATGTCTAGATATCATGTGGGTGTCGTATTACATTGGGAGACCTGCGTTTCAAAACATGTTTAAATATGTTCTGTTTGCCCGATTTAAATAAATTTTATATCGAAATGATCGCTTGAATCCGTCGAAACTAGCACTATAGGTTTTGTCCTCCAAAAGTATTAAGATCCATTGTTATTCGAAATTTACTCCAAACGTCCAACAGCGAACTTCGAAATGATGCCGTGAACCTCGCCGTGAACCATGACACAACGTGGCAGAAATATCCTGAATGTCAGACCTATATTTTAATATATCAAAGCTCGTCTTCCCCTAGAAGTCATTGAAAACTACGAGAAAATCCTTATCACTGGAGATTTCAACTTCCCTGATCTGACCTGGAACTCAAATCTTACTCCCAGTCCTAGCACTATCTCCGCTGGTTCTGCAAAATTTCGTGAACTCATTTTTGACTGTTTTTTAGAACAAATTAATATGCATCCAACGAGATTAAATAACATTCTTGACTTTATTTTTACGAACTCCCCTGAAACTGTTACCAATGTTTCAAGCGTGCTACCAACAACAATGGGCATCTCCAGTGATCATAACTTATTGTTCTTTGATTTTAATCTGTGTCCAAAGTCCTCTACTTACGACTCGCGTACTGTTTTCGATTACCGATTGGCTGACTGGGGGAGTTTGTTTGAGACTCTTATGTTCACCAGTCTTTCGCCGACCGACTTAGATGGCGACATTGATGACGATTAGCGACGCTGGAGCGATCTATTTCTAGGAGCCGCATCCCAACACATTCCATCTAAAACATTCAGAAGACGTAACACTCCACCATGGTTTGACAATGAAATTAGACACCTTCTAAAGAAAAAAGAGACTGCCAGAAGAAAAGCGAAAAACAACACTCGCCCTAATCTTTGGGGAAAATATCGCAAACTTCGACGCTTGTCTAAGAGCCTTATAGCAACCAAACGTAAGGAATTCTACCAATCCCTACCTAATTTGATGAAAAACAGCACTAAGAAATTCTGGTCAGTTTTTAAATCAGTGTCAAAGCTGTCCAGCGTACCAAACAAAATGGTCTGGACACGTGTCGATGCCACTGTTACGGCTGACAATCCCAGATGTTGCAAACCTCCTTAACAACTACTTCTTCTCCATGTTCAAGCCGCCATGCACCAGTGACGAATACGAAGCGCATCTTCCAACTAATACAGTTTCCTCAGAGCAGTTAAGTGATATATCCATTTCGCCGGATGAAGTATGTGGTATCCTTTTTTCACTGGACGTTAACAAAGCAACTGGTCCAGACAAGATTCCTGCCAAATTACTAAGTAACTGCGCGCCTTATATATGTTCATCCCTCTGTGATTTCTACAACAAATGTCTCATCCTGGGAACGATTCCATCGGCATGGAAAGTTTCAAATATCACACCGATTCCAAAGGGAGGATCTGCAAAAGAAGTGTCTAACTACAGGCCCATTTCATTATTACCCCTCGTATCGAAGGTTCTTGAACGTTGTATTTACAACAGGTTAATTAAACAAATCTCTTCTCATCTTCACGAACTTCAGTTTGGTTTTCTAAAGGGAAAGTCTACCACGTCCCAGCTACTGCGAGTTTTACATGAAATTGGAGAGTCACTAGATAAGAGGATGCAAACTGATACTATCTACTTGGATTTTGCTAAAGCCTTTGACAGAGTCGACCATCAACTACTACTCAAAAAGTTGCGTAATTTTGGCATCTGTGGTAATTTGCTGAAATGGTTTGAGAACTACCTAGTAGATCGCTACCAGAGAGTCACCGTCCTTGGCCAAACATCACGACCACTCCGAGTGCTATCTGGAGTGCCCCAAGGTTCAATTCTGGGTCCTCTACTGTTTCTTATATATGTGAACGATCTCCCCAAAGTAGCCAACACATCATCTGTTGCTTTATTTGCTGATGACACTAAGTGTTACCGTGCCATAAAAAACACAAAGGACGTGGAGTGCCTCCAGCGTGATCTTGACAGGATATGCCAGTGGTGCAAAGTATGGCGCATGGATCTTAACCAATCCAAATGCGGTCTCCTTAGAGTGACGACGAACATTACACCTATCCAGTCAAGCTACCATCTGATGGACACCACAGTTGACACCACCGATGTTCAGAACGATCTTGGAGTTCTGGTTACTCCTGATCTTAAGTGGAACTCACATGTAACCGCAGCACTGGCTAAAGCCAACAAAATGATGGATTTTATAAGAAGATCTTCACTTGATATCCATGACCAGCGGGTTCGTACTGCATTATACACAGTTTTAGTTAGAAGTCATTTTGCATACTGCTCACAAGTCTGGTCTCCGCAATCTGTATCACTAATTCTTAACATCGAAAGAGTCCAACGCCGCGCAACCAAGTTTATTCTGTCGTTACCATTTAGATCTGACGTCACCTATAGGGATAGACTCCTAACAACAGAACTGCTACCTCTGTCGTACTGGCACGAGTACCTGGACTTGGTATACCTTTTCAAAGCATTGCTTAATTCAAGTGACCCTTACATCTCCGTTAAATCATCCAGTCGTGTAACCAGGCGTACAAATCAAACTAATGAAATTATTTTAAATATTCCTAAAGTGAAAACTCTAACTTTTCAGAATAGCTTTTATTGTAGAGCTCCAAGAATTTTCAACTGCTTGCCATCACCTTTGCGAGGTCCCAATCTCTCTATAGGCCAATTCAAATCCGAATTGTTAAAATACTACCAACAAGAAACCGAACTCGTATACGATGTCGAAATTCCACAAACTTTTAAAACCGTCTGTGTAAAATGTCACTCGTACCGTCCCCTATCTAGTCTTCTTGTTAAAATGTGCTGTTAGTTTATGTTTTATAGTCTTAGCTTAGAAGTACCTATTTACGCCTTGATGTTGGCCATTAGATTTCATTTTGTATTATATATAGGGACCCCGTAACGGAGCAACAACTCTGTGGGACTTCCCTGCCACTCGTGGCAAAGCTTGTAAATAAATAAATAAATAACAGACAATGAATCCTTTCTCCTACACCATATTTAATACTGTAAGTCCACAAAATCCCTGTTTCGAGAAGATATATTATCGCTCGCTCCTTGGCTCCGCCATGTTTGTAATCAAAATTCCAGCTCGCGCGAGCGCAGTAGCATGTTAACATAAAACCCGGGGGGAAACATCTTATATTCGAGACATATTATGAAATATTACGGTCTGCCGTCATTGTCCAGGAACTTTACATTCACTTTTCCACTGGCAATAGTAAATTGAAGTACCAAAATACTACGAAATAATATTGTCGCGACCCCCCCCCCCTCCCCCGGATGTTAACACTATCGGTCACTGACTCTATATATATATATCGTGTGAATTTTCGCCACTCATCACAATACTGCAAAGTTTAAACTTTGCACTAATAAACTAAACTTTACTTATAAACCTAAATTTGTTGACCAGGAGACGTTTTGTGCGAGTCGCCGAGTTCGATAAAACCGCCGACGATATGAGCCCACGACGAGCGAGCCGAATACTCTCTGAAGATACGTGAGGGCGGAGCGGGAAGGGAAAAGAGAAGGGGAGTGCAACTACCAAGCACGTGATGGCTTTCAGCCAATAAAATAGTCCGATTAGAAATAGCTTTTCGACAATGCTCGTAGCAGACTATAGCAGTGGCTCGCAGCAGTAGATCGTATATAGGTCGTATAAAGATCGAGCCAAATACACTAAAATTATCATATTCTACGACTCGTTCAGTAACTACTAACTACCCTATTAAAGTTCTTGTAAGAATTTCATTAAAAATAATGAATAGTTTTAACACAAAAGGATCAGTACTCGTACTGGTCGATCGTTCCACAAACTCGTCTCCTCTTCTTCTCGCACGAACTCACGAAGAAAATAAATTAAACTTCCCAAACGTTGCACGATTCAGTTGGTTGACCTTGCCGAATCTAACTCCTTTTGTATATGTTGTGGGCTTCTTCGGTAACTGAAATCATATCCTGGAGCGTCGAGCCGTCAACAAACAAAACCGCGATGGCGCGATTCAGACAATAAAAATTAAAAATGACTTATAACTTTATATTCATGAAAGCCAACGATTTTCTTATCATAGTCCAAATTGATAAATCATTCAACGAAAACAACTTACGTCCTGCTGTGAATAACACGAAGATCGGGTTGTTGTCTCCGGTATTCGCGTATATAATAATTGTGAATAGCAACACTTTATGTGCATACCAACAATCTATGTGCATAGCAACGTGCTACGAGCATTGTCGAAAGAAATCTGGTAGTTGCACTCCCCTTCTCCTTTCCCTTCCCGCTCCACCCTCACGTATCTTCGTAGGGTATTCGGCTCGCTCGTCGTGGGCTCATATCGTCAGCGGTTTTATCGAACTCGGCGACTCGCACAAAACGTCTCCTGGTCAACAACTTTAGGTAAGTAAAGTTTAGTTTATTTACAAGACGTATCACATTCTAACATGCTCCCTTGTTTGAACGAGAGCGTTGTAAACTGATATAAGTATATCACGACTTACATAAGGCTTTAGTCTTTTGATTGCTCCAATACCAGAATAATTTTTTTTAGATATTTTGTCTATGTAATTTTCCCATAATAGAAACTGATCAATATGAATTCCTAAGGATTTGGTCACTTTAACTCTTCTAATTGGTTCGCTACCAACAACAATCGTAGGTTCATTTAATATGTTATTGATATTGTGTTTCCAACCAATTATTAGATTTATTTGCCAATAGCCACTCCTTTACACTGTTAAGGTCCTGATTTATAGAAGTTTCAATCTCAGCCCATGAGTTGCCAGATGCAGTTAGAGTTGTATCATCTGCAAACATTCTTGCAGTTGACCATTCCAAACAATTTGGCAAATCATTAACGTATACTACGAATAGAAGAGGCCCCAAAATCGACCCTTGTGGAATTCCGTATTTTAATATTCGTGACTTAGACAATTTTCCATTTATATTACACATTTAGGGCCACAAGTTTATCAATTATTTGTAAGGTGTCACCCTCTTGAAATAAAGTTTTTATCTTGAGATCGATTTCTTAAATACGAATGAAGAAGGTTTAATGCTGATTGCCCGATGCCGTATAAACTTAGTTTGTTTGTTAATATTTTATGATTTACAGTATCGAATGCTTTTTCTAAATCTAAGAAAAAAACAATATTAAACTTTCCAGAATCCATATTTACATACCATTCGTTTGTGCTATCTAATAATGCTGCAGATGTAGAATGACACTCTCTAAAACCGATTTGATGTTTAGATAAGAGTTTTTTTTATGTGAAATAATCATATAACTGTTCATACAGATTTTTTTCAAAAACTTTACTTACGCTGGACGGTAATTATCAAGCAGATTTCTTGGACCATTCTTATGTAAAGGAGTGACCTTTGCAATTTTCCATTCAGTTGGAAATTCTCCAACAGCAATTGATTGATTAAATATTCCCGTTAAAGAATTTGAGATAATTGGAGCAGCTAATTTTAGGACTCTTGCTGGTATTTTATCAATCCCAGAAGTTTTGGAGATTGAGAGAGAAAGTAATCGTTGGAAAACTTTTTGCGATTCTATCGTTTTAAAGTTAAAGTTATTAGGAATTTTCTCAAAATAATCACTAAAATTGTGTTTGGCATTGTTAGCAGAATTTGCAATTTTAGCACCTATATCAGTGAAATAATTGTTAAAACATTCCGAAATTTCTTCAAGCGAAGAAATATTTCTGTCTTCTAATTTTATATTATTAATTCGTTGGTTTTGTTGATCGCGTCCAAGTATACTGCTTATTGTTTTCCAAGCTTCTTTAGGATATCTTACACTTGAAATATTGGACACGCACAGGTTCCGGCCATCTACTAGAAGATGTTTAGATAACATTACAAAATGATATATACTGGAATACTGGTGTATTACAGGGTTTTAAATTTATACTGAAATAACACTAATGAATTGATGTTTGCTAAATAATCCACTGACTTAATTTTGCGAAATACAAAATTACACTACTGCATTTGACTAAGAAATCTTGACACCATAAAATAGTAATGCAAGAGACAAAAATCCAATTTTCTGAAAAACTGTACCTGCGAACCTATTAATTTTTGGATATGTTGTACTTAAGTTACTAGCAAATACCGTTCAGTTTCACATGTGTTTGTAAAAATTCGGGAACTATAGTTAAAAGACCCGGCAATTCGACAGTTGAAGACGAGGCCAACGGCCATTTATAAACACAGCAGCGACTCGCAAGAAAGAACTGGCAACTCCACTAGAAGAAAGCTTCTTTCTTGATACTTCCTCTGGCATATATATACTTGCACGTATACATCTGTAGAACTAACCAAAAATGAAGAAACTACAACACTGCAGAACGTTTAAACATCATGATTCGTCGAAGCGCTTTCTTCAGCGCCATGTTGGTAAAATTATTGGCCGTGTGTTATTCTTTAGAAAGTAACCGCTACCCGAAAGTGCATGACGTCAAATTTGCAATATATCAAATAATTTCAAAAAGTAGCGGTCCCACCGAAAGTACCAACGACTACACGAAAGTAACGCGTTGAATTTAACCAATATAGCTTTTTATCTCACATGATTTCTCTAGCCACAAACCCGGAAAGCTTCTGGAACCACGGTTTATAAATTATGCATATACATGTAAGGTTTTAAATACACAGTTCAAATTCGTGTCCTTGTATAACTAATAAACAGAAAGTATCTCACCAAATAATTAAGCGTGTGGTAATTTACTTGTATTTAGTATTTAGCTGTCACATCAACACTTTTTTGCCACCCAAAAATAGCAGCTTTCCAAAAGTAGCGGATCTCGATGGGCACTAATAATTGAAAGTAACGGGGGTCGCTACTTTTGGAACTTTACGGTGTATAGACATGCAATATAACGCTAAAATTATCTATATTCAAAATATATAATAAAGGAACTTACCATTTTCATTTACAAACTTTTTAGGAATGACAAGACAACGATTTGTTATGCCACCCCACAAAGAAGAGAACTCGACCAATTCTTCGTAATAAAATTGTCCTTTTGTTAGAACGCCATACTTGTAAGGGACCTTTTTTGCAACATACTTCATTGGAACAGTAATCTCGCCACGGAGTAATACATGATTGTCATCAAGTGTCCTAAATTCAAACGAACACAATTTTGAACAACTACCTTGAAAATAGCAATCGAAATATGGTAAGGTTAGATATACTGCCGAAACAGAGAACGTAGGAGTCTAACGTTTCGAGCCGGAAGGCCCTTCGTCAGAGAGAAACGTAAAGAGTGTAAACAAACAACGAGTTTATATAAGAAAGATAATCATGTGACCAAAAATAAGCCAATCGGATAAAAATAACAATAACAAATTAATAATGAGATGCGAAAAAATTAGCCAATCAAAGCAAAATAACAATAACAAATCAATAATGAAATGTGAAAGACATTTGCTATTCCTATACCGGTGTGAAAAGGATGAGGAAGAGTAAAAATAGATAAATTAATAAAGTGAAAACGCTGTTTATGTCCGCCCTTGCTAAACAGAAACAGCGTCTTCAGAAGTGTTAAATAAAAGAAAAACGTTCGTTGAGTCCATGAGGATGAATGGTTCCAATTTGAGACGCTTTTCTTGACTTTTGCGGCTGTCATTGCCACCAGAAATGGGTGAGATGGCACAAACTTTCATGTCCGAAATACAATGGTTGGCACTATTAAAATGTCGGGCGACAGGCTTGTCAACATCATTGTTCCTCACGGAACGAAGATGTTGAGCAAACCTTGAAAATAAACCGACACAATGCGACTTGTAGCCCAACAACAAGTACTTGTGACACCAATCTCGTACTCAGAGCCTGCGATCCTTTTGGTAAGTACCAAGGATCAGAGGCTCTGGGAAACTCCGATGAAACGTGTCATCTGATTGGTTAAACAGTAAAATTTCAAATGTGCACGTTGCTAACTTGTTTAATCGATTTCTCGACGTTCTTCTGTAACACATAATCATACACGACAGACCCAAAACACAACTGAACACATGAAATAATTCAAAACAGCAAAAATCCCGACAATTAACAAGATAAAACTATTATTATTCTCACTTCGTCGACAAACAAACATCCATCGTCTGACTCGTCTCGTTATTCTTCGCAGTTTCGTCTCAGAACTTTAAAATTATATTAGAGAATACAAGGTCGATGTAGTTTAGCCAAAATTCCAGACAGAAAGTACAGTTCCTTACCTGAGCGGCTGATCCGATCACTGCCGAGTGCCGACGGCGACGCGGACATATAAAACACTCTCGTCAAATCACCCGGTTGACGATTTAGAGAAAAACTGAGAAAGACTATTTGTATCGCAGCGCTTTGTTAAGGGCTTTGACATTGTAAAGCACACTGGGCCATTCTTTACCGGTAAACAAATATTTTCCCTGGACTTCGAACAAGTTAAAGATCGTCGACGGCAGTAACAAATTATAGGGAACTGGGAACAAAAACCCAATTTTGGGGGTTTTATCATCGGAGTCATTCTCGTCCCCAGAGCCTCTCCCGTGCTGGCGCGCTGAAAAGGCTCTGGGGGAATCCAAAACCGGAACACCAAGATTCTTTGGTGTTCTTTCTAAAGCGCATGCGTTTAAGTTCGCGGTTTGGGAGTTGGACACGAGATCACCGACAGTTGTTTGGAATATAATTTTTCGATTTCGATTCTGGCGGTTTGGCTGTCTCGTATTGACTCGTTTGACTTTGGATCAATTCTGATTATGGTATATTCCGTTCGAAGAAAGTCCTTGTTGAGTGTGGCTCATCGCCGCTTTTATTCGGCGGGGCAAAAGGCATTGAAATTTACGAGTTCGCTTCAGAGCTTGGCAATACTAGAGCCGCGTCGGAATTTCTTCGTATTTACGGCTTCTTTTAGTGAAGGTAGTTCTCTTTAATATGTTGCACCGTTCGTTTATATTTGACGTGTATATTTCAATGAGATTCTTATTAATATGTACCATGCACGAACAGCCAGCAGTGTGCTGTCTAATATCGTCTATCGCCTATCGATTTCAAATTGCTGTCTGTCTTCTGTGTTTCATTTAATTATATAAGGGGAAACGGGTTGATTGCTTTGAAAAACGTTCGATTAAATTGTTCAGATTAGAACTATGATTAGAATTGTGCTTCGTTGTCAGTTTTCGTGTCTCAAATACTGTTTATTTATAAACATTCACTAAGCTCCGTCGTTATATAGGGCCTTTGAATTTGAACAACCAATCAGATCGCGATGCATATGGATTCCCCCAGGGCCTTTTCAGCGAGCCAGCACGGGAGTGGCTCTGGGGACGAGAATGCATCGGAGTTTCCCAGAGCCTCCGTTCCTTTGTACTGACCAAAAGGATCGCAGGCTCTGGGTACGAGATTTTTGTGACAGACGTACGGATCGACTAGTTCCCAGGCGTATTAATATCGGGAAAAAAACTCGGCTGCCATCTGAGTTCCAGTGGCTCAATGGTGAGAGCGTCCGGCTGACATTCGGAAGGCTTTGGGTTCAAGTCACTAAGCTTTATATAACTGGACTGCGGGTGCCCCACTATAAAATGGCCCAAATACACGCCATCAGGCGCCATCTTGTTAGGTCTGAGCAGCGAAATTGACCAATCACAGGCCAGCTTTTGGCTAACCGTGTCTTATGAGAGTAAAAAGGGCATGGGACCAAATTTACAAACTAGATCCCAAGGATAGTGCAAAGTTTCTAGTCAAAGATAATAACAATTTTTGCCACGAGTAAGGACAGAGCTGCCACCCCCGCAACCTGTCAGCCCATTTTCTAAAGCAAAGCCCAATAATAAAATAATACAAGCCAAAACTCAGATAAACAACCCAAAATAGAATCTCGAGAGATTCTTAAAGAGTCATTTTCTCTTGTGAAGAACGCAAAAAAAATTGTGCCCTTCGCTATTGTTTTCCAGTCTGTTTAATAACATCAAGATCTTTTTGAACTCCTTGAAATTTTTGCATAAAAAGCTTGGCGCATCACAAGAATTGCGATACTAATACGTATCGTGTGACGTCCAGTCGACCCAGATCAAACTTGACTAAAATCTGCCAAGTGGATGTAAAGATACATAAGTTTTTGTTGCCTTTACAAATAACGATCGTCTGATGATTATGTTGCTAGCTTCACGTTATCTAGCCTTGCGAATCGTCTGCTCAATCACGCGCTAAGTTCACGCAGGTAAAGATACATGTAGAACTTAAACATTCATGTTTAATATATGGCCAGGGTTCTTCTAGACGGCCGGCCAACCTCGATAAAAGTGTCTCAAAAACACCGTTGATGGCATTTTTTTGTTACAAGCAAGCAACCATGCCAGATCGTATCGGATAGTATATACTTTGTACGTGAGGGGGGTTGCCAGCCGTAATTTTGAATTTATATACTAAAATGTATGGTTTTTTAAAATCACATTGGAATGGATGGGATTTCTGTGGAGTCGTGCAAACTACGTTGGTGTTCTATTTTGAATGGCTCACTTCAGAATGCATCCAATCAGCGTGCGTGAAGTTATGATTAACCTAATTCGCATAACTCACAATCATAAACAAACAAGTAATATGGCGTAAATACACCTAAATATAACACTTCGAAGAAAAGCTACAACAACATAAGCTTGCAAAGAATCAGAAATTTATTAGATCTGGCAGCTACAGGAAAGTCTCATATTCGTAAATTACTTCGTTTTATTTCGATAATTTTCCGATACCGCCATGTATCTACTGTTATAAAGCTGAGCTTTTGTACTACAGTGTAGTGTTACTTATATTGTTCCTTATACATTTAACTCACCGGTTCTGGCGGTTCAACAGCGCTATCTTGTGATACACGAAAGGCAACCGGTCTAGTCATCTTGATCAATGTCTAAGCTACATTTCTATGGTGGTTGCCTGCTTGCAACAAAAAGTTGGCTGCTTGTTATGGCTGTTCTTCGAAGTGTTGTATTTAGGTGAATTTGCGCCATGTTTCTTGTTTGTTTATGATTGTGAGTTATGCGAATTAGAATAATCAGAACTTCACGCACGCTGATTGGATGCATTCTGAATTTAGCAATTCAAATAAAACACAAACGTATATTAGACAGCTCTTTACAGATATCCCATCCATCACATTGTACTTTCAAAAAGCTCTATATTTTAGTATATAAATCAATAATTACAGATGGCAACCCCCCTCACCTTCAAAGTATGCACCATCCGATACGATTTGGCATGGTTGCCTGCTTGTAACAAAAAATGCCATCAAAAGAAATATTTTGAAGCCTTGGCCGGCCGTCTATTCGTACAGTTGTTTATTGAACGCCAAATCAAAATGCGAAGACAGTCTACAATCTCCAGTATACAGAATTTGTTATTGAGCTGACGTGCAAAACTGCTCGAGCGCCACTCGTGTAAAATAACACACACGAACCAACAACACTCTACAAACCGACTTCACAACATCGTCAACATGCCAGACCATATTAAAGTTGAATAGAAAGCTTTTAATATTTATTCGCACCTTCCGCTAGGCAGACAATAAATCCTTTCGTCCAGACCACATTTAATTAGCCATGCAGCTAAACCTAGAAAGTCGTTTCGAGAAGAAAATTGATCGCTCCTTTGCGTTTCTCCGCCATTATTCTATTCGCCAGTTGCAAACAAAACCACGCGTGCGCAGTGCTATTCTAATATATTCCGGGGGGAAACTTCTTTCATTCTCGATATAGGATAAGAAATACTCATAGAATCATAGATAACGTACAAACCTGTCTGTTATCGCTCTTTAGGACTTACGAGCTTTAAGCGACATAAATATTTGTTGTATATGAAAGACTGATACTAGTGTTTCACATTTGCACTGGTTTTTCAACTACGACAAGTATATGTATGTCGTTAAACCTGGTAAGGTCACCCCCCCTGGAAAGTTAACACGCTGTATCGTGTGAATTTTCGCCACTCATCACAATACTGCAAAGTGAAACTTTGCACTAAAAACGAGAAAAAAGTTGACAAACATTTTGAAAGCCAAAAACACTTATCGGTAAGCAAAAAGTGTAACTAAACCAAACATATCTACAGGTTTCTTTTTAAAGGATAATTCTGAATGTTTTTTTGTTGTACTTGTATGTTTCTTGAGTTTCTTCGTGTTCGGGAAGATGTTTTAACTGTCCGTTTTGAGCTTGCTTTATTCGACAACAAACACGACAAAGGAAAAAGCTTGGAATTTTCCACGGAACCTTTGTTTCACGCTATAATTTACATGTATTTCAATGGCTTTGAACTTTTTACTTTAGTAAAAGTCTTTCTCAAAGCATTTTTTTGCTTCAAGAGTTATCGGCGTGAGTCGTCAACACTTCGGGCTACTTTACGCCGTCGGAAGTCCAGTTATATATATAGATCATTGGTTCAAGTCCAGTCTGGAGCTCAGAGTTTTTCTCTGAGTTTAACTTATGACAGCTCATACAGCAAAAACATAAGAAAACAATTATATATGTACTATTTACAAAATGAGTGGCCGTTCTGCATCGGAGTATACAGACACGAGGCGAATATTAAAGGGACGCCACACATCCCCCAAAAAAGATAGTTGCTTAGGTGAATTAAAGATTCTGATGCCCTAGCTTCGAAACGGATATTAGCCCTCTTCTAGCATTTCTATTTATATACATAAAAAAAATGTCCTCAATTTTGATTGGCCGGAAGTAATGCGGTTTTAAGGAAGTACCATTAATGCGCAGAAAAAAGAAAATGCAGTGCAAATATTTGAAGCCAATAAGCCAGTGAAAGACAATAAGAACTGAAAATATCCAATGACGATCTACAGCGGATGTTGATATTGAAAAAGGTATTTTCCAACTTCGTACCCAGGCTCTTTCTGCACAAAATAAACAAAGATGGCGGCCAAGATTTTGAGTAGTGGAGTACAATTCGTTCAAATTTGAAACTACTTTAATTTTAATAATTATTGTCAACTAAGTAAAGTGTCTGCAAGAAGGCTAGAAGATTCTTAGTGCTCAAAAATCGAAGCGTTTTTAACCCCTTGACTCGTAAGCGCGCATGTAGACGCACCTTCAGCATTTTAATACATTTCAGTATTTTTTTTTTCAGTGTTCTGGTTTCTGAACTTTAAAAAACATATAACTGAGCAGCTTAAGAAGGCGTATGCAAAAGTGGCAGCCCTTAGAAGAATTCGTCGCTTTGTGCCATTGAATGTTATGATAAATTTATATAAAACTTTCAAAATTCCTCATTTGGAGTATTGTAGTCCTCTT
Organism: Paragorgia papillata; assembly: GCA_035771165.1. Classification (NCBI taxonomy): domain Eukaryota; kingdom Metazoa; phylum Cnidaria; class Anthozoa; order Scleralcyonacea; family Coralliidae; genus Paragorgia; species Paragorgia papillata. The sequence goes on along the minus strand of JAWNZC010000447.1, from coordinate 2,064,382 downwards.
CTTGTAGGTGTGGGTGAAATGCAAAGCAATCGTCTAGAAGATGCTAACTACTACATGTTAAGAACTCTGCTAAGACATGCTAAATCTGTTCCTTACGAACAATTATTAACTATTGCTAACATGTCAACTTTGAAACACCGTAGAATACGCCAATCTTTAATGTTACTTTATAAGTGTATTTACTTAAATGGACCTCGGTATATTAGTGATTTATTTAATTTCCGAATATCTGATTATAATTTAAGAGGTAATGGTGCAATTCTTAGTCAGCCTCATTTTAACTTAATGTGGATCAAAAAGTCTTATTCTTACGTAGTTACTAAGTATTGGAATAATCTACCTCTCGATGTTCGTCAATCCGTAAACTTTAATGAATTTAGAAGCAAGCTCAACAATATTGTATTTTAGCAATACTATCTATATTTTTGACTTTTTTAAATATTTAGTATATAAATTACATGTAATGTAATGTAATGTTAATGCAATGTTAATGTAACGTTAATGTTAATGCAATGTAATGTAATGTAATGTAATGTAATGTAATGTAATGTAATGTAATGTTATGTAGTGTAATTCTCACGATCATATTTTGAACGAGCTATAATAGCTCATAGGCGAAACGTGGTTAAATAAATTATTCTATTCTATTCTATTCTATTCTATTCTATTCTTCTACTATAATACTGAAGGTGCGCCTACATGCGCGCTTACTCGTCAAGGGAAGACCCCTGGTAGTCAAGGGGTTAACCAACCAAATATACCAGGAGTATAGATGGGCCGAAAGGGCACTGTAAAGTGGTATTAAACTATTTTATTATATGGCTGTGCCACGTGAGCGGTCTTAACGCGACTTTTCTGCAATTTGATTGGTTCCTTAGCAGTCTTTACAAACCGGAAAAGACCGGTCATTACAAAAATTGAAAAAATTAAGCACGACAATTAAGCTAAAATAGTGTTCAAATATTGTGAAAATGAATTTACGGAAAAAAAATTTAATACAACAACAGTGTTTACGTGCGACTGAAAGTGTTTTGTTGTTTACAGCTTTCATTGAAAGCCAGTTACTTCGCCTTCGGTCTTTGCTGCTTGTACTCTCGACATTCAAATATAATTATAATAAAAACCTTATTATTCTCGCTTGGGCGGTCTTTACGGCAAAATTATCCTGCCCTTGGTCTTTTCGCACAAACCCCGCTCCTTCGTCGCTCGGTCTGTACTGAAAGACTGCGGGCATGGTAATTTTACCCTAAAGATCTCCCTTCAGGAAGTTTTTAATAATTTTATTGTTGTTGCATATTATTAACTTTTAATATATTAACCGAGAGTGTGGTCATTACGGAAAAATATCAGACCAAGGACTTGACGGTATGGACCAAGCCCATAGGGCGAGGTTGGTACAGAAAAGACCGAGGTCCGTCTGATATTTTTTGTAATGACCAATCAGTCGAGGTTAATAAGAGATTTATTATATGGTTACTTTAAATACCATACTTTACATACAGCATCAGTACGTATAGCGTGACTGTCATGACATAGACTCGTCAAATTCCTTGAAAGTTTTCATGGCGATAATGTAATATATAGTTAAGTTTTGTGGAAACACCACGTAAAATATTTATTTGCTAAAATAAATAATACTCATTAAAAATATTACTTAAATAATACTTATTTATTAGCAAATAAATATTTTACGTTGTGTTTCCACAAAACTTATCTATATTTTTCAACGTTGTTGTTGTTCGCTTGTTATTGCTATCAGGATCGTACTAGAACTCACTTTCAAATTGCTCACCATCTCACTCATACTTGATTTAGTGCTTACGTTACTGATTCTTTAAATTTATTCGGATTTTCAAAGATTTCTTTGTACTACAGGTACTTTCGTTGTTATTTTGTAAACAAAATGGCTGACAAACTCGTAATCCGGACTGGGCCACTACGGAAAATAATCGACCGGCACGAAACGCGCGTCTCAGCCAATCAGAGCACGCAAGTTAGTTTGTCGGAAGTAACTTGTTCCATATCATAATATAAAAATAGAATTGATGTTCGCGGGCATAAATATGTTTTTGGCCTGACTCATGCAGGCTCATTTTAGCCCGAGCCGAAGGCGAGGGATAAAATTAGCTCTGAGAAGGGCCAAAAACATATTTATGCCCAAGAACATCAACTGTATTACTATTATAATAATTTTAGTAGGCATTTAGAAGAAAAACAAAGACATTATACGGTATAAACAGTATCTTGAACAGTGCCACCTTCGCGTCGGCGACGTCGGCGTGAATTTCATTGCAACAAATATTTACATCAAACTCACATGTAAATTGGCAGAAAAACGCAACATTTGTCATCAAAATAATCTTTGCTCCAAAGTATTAACAAGATAAGTATACAATTCCGTAAACAACAAACCAATAGTGCTTTAGAACTGTTGAAACTGATAGGCACAAATCAGTGGGATAAAAAATATATTTTAGAGGAAACATGTAAATGAAGCGTCTAGATTTGAATATACGTATGTTTATGAAATAAACGGGGGCACGCGAAGGATCGAGGGGGTAAAAGGGGGTGGGGCTAACTCGGGAGGAGAGCGGGAAGAACCTCTGGAACAGTTCGAGGGTTTTTACTTTTTGAGTGACATTTCATCGGCCAATCAAGATATACCGGAAGTGTTAACGATCGCCATTCCGGTGATGGTATTTATTCAAACACGAGAGCGCTGACAAACCCGTACTCAGGGTCTTATCTCCGCTGCTCCACCCACCGCTGCGAAAAGACCCTGGTCTGGGCTGGTCACGTGTATCCCACAATATTTGGTTAAAGACCCTCAGACACTTTGCTGTTCGGTAAGGGCAGGAAACGGCAAGGCGCTTTGCAACAGTGCAACACTTCACGGAAAAGTTGTCAGTGATTGTGAATATTTTTCCTATATCTTTCTGAACTTTCGACGAACAGCGAATTTGAGGGGATTCTCTTCCTCGAAATGAATGTTTGCTTCATCAGTTATGACGCCAAGGTGTTACGCCCGTCGCCTGCCGTTTGCCCAAAGAGAGGATTTTGCATGTCATCATTATTGTGAACATAGTCAATGGAGATATGGTCTGGAAACTCAGCTAAAGTCTTTGGTCTATCTTTTTGTTCGCCTTTATGCATTTTTGTGCACGGTCACTGAACACATTGTATTTTATTATAATGAACGAATTGTCCAATAGCAACGTTTCAGTTCAATCACTCAACCGTGCTATTTAAATATTAATAAACCTAAAACAAAGGATGTGCACGGTGTAAGATACGGTTCAACATAAAATCACATCTCATTATAGGCGCATTGAAGTTTGCCGAGTTTCCAGACCATATCTCGATTGACTATGTTGTGAATAAATATATGGAAATCTGAAAGTCCTTGTGATTTAACATCGCCAAGATCGCTAAAACTCGACATCTATAGCTTTCAACAAACGCTAAGGTTAGTGACATATTTTATTATTGTTTTAAAAGTGGTTTAAATTTGTAACGCAACAGCGGCAGCAATGAATATAATACCATGCAATCATGATCAGAGCTGAAAATCGATTCCTGTTTGGGAAGTGATGCCGTCATGCTTATCAAGAAAACACTGACCTTTTAACAACATATTAATGTCACTAGTCTATATCAATTCCCCTTTGACGAAAAAAACAAGGTTTTTAATATGAATCGAAGTCACTCATTAATGAACCTAGGCGGAGGTGGCGAGCGGAGATAAGATCCTGGGTACGAGGTTGGAGCGCTGATTGAGAAAAATATAGTTTATGCTAGCCTGAGAAGATATTTGTGGTTTAGATACATGAAAAAAATACGGAATAGTCAGCGGAGGTTAAGTCAGAGAAGTCCTTACACTCTCATTTCTAATACTATGTCTTTTCATGCATCTAAACCACAAATTGGCCCGATTAATCGCAGTATTGTATAAACGTACCTTTATGTCCACTTGGTAGAATCGAACGACTCATCAACAAGAACGGTTTACAGAACAGGCCGTTGGCTTTCATGAACTTCCATTTAAAAAATTGAAGTGATACTATTAAAGTCACAGGGAATGAATCGATAGCACTAGCCTTCATTCGTAATTGCAAGTCTCTAGTCTAGACCTTACTGAGATATTAATGACCACGATAAAATGCTTCAGACAGACATCTCTTTCGATCGTGTGATTCCGCAGTGCTCCTGATTATCTGAAGCACTTCTTTCACAAATTCTGCTTTCAATCAGCTTGAGTAATAGATAAATTAGTAATACACCGTGGTAAAACTTGTCACAAAGTATCAAAAATATATACAACCCACTCAGTGTTGAGGCATGTTGACAAGAACAACTTCGCGAGTCTTCGGCACGCTCAAACTCGACATGGCGTAGAATGGCCGTTGCTGGGCGGTCATCAAAATATTTCCCGAGGGGGAGTAGGTTATAGTTGTATCGTTTGCCAAATTCTCTTCTGCGATTGGCTGGCGTGTTCGTGTGCCTCCCACTGATCCTGCCTCCTCCGCAGGCCCTCGTTGCATCATGGACAGGTCACACACGCCGAATTTAGGGTCTGCAAGATCCTGTAAAAATTTGCCAAAACTTGGCACGGAATAAATTTCCATAATTAACTACCATTTTTAATAGCCATGGCTATATCCGAAGATTTTGAAGGCCATTGAAGACTTACGACATACGGATCCTATCTTTAAAATGAAGGAATTGTTGAAAAAAGCAATTACGGTTGAACTTTGTCAACTTTCGGCCGGAATAATCAACGAAAATGCACTTTAGTCTACCCAGAGACTCTTTGGTTTATACTTTTTCGGTTTCCACAACAACTGAAACTTAAATTACGCTACACTATAGCCTACAATTTAACAAAATTAAATCTCATTAACTCTTTGGTCAGTTGACAGTCTTCGATAGCTAAATAAACCAAAAACAATAAGAAAAACCTGTACTTTCCTAACCGTCGAATTTGCTTTTGTTTCGGCAGATATTTTTTCCTTCAATTCCTTTTTGTCGCTAAAAATATTGGCAGAAGGTCGGTAATTCTAAAACATATTGGTTTCTTCATTGTCATGATCTGTAAGAAAGTTTAGACCGAATTTCCTGGTGGGTCACAGTGTTAAAAGAACTTGGACGTACGTTTGTCGAACAGCGGCAGGAAAGATCTTGCAGGCCCTCTCAAAACTATCGCCTCTAAGTCACAGAATAAGGATCTCTATGTCTCTATTATGTGGCCTAGTCTCGCTGCGCATAATGGGATCAGTCCCCATTTTGTTTACAGGATCTGGCAGGCCCTCCCAAAAGTGTGACCTGTCCATGATGCAACGAGGGCATGCGGTGGAGGCAGCCACTGATCTGAAAAATAGGACTGGATCGAGTTTTTATTACTAAAAATGAAGCCAACGGCGGCCATGTTGGAGTGACCACCTAACAACTACTATGGCGTTGCAGACATGTTGGAGGGCATTCTGACACTTTCTATTTAATGTTAGTGAAGGGACATATTGGTTGGACAGTTATTTGATGTCGGTCAGTTTTTCGTTTCCTCTCAGATTAGCCATTGGATTTGTAATGAGGTCACTCCAATATGGCCGCCGTTGGCTCTAACTATCTGGTAAGAAAAGTCAACTCTGAAGCGTCAAATTAAGTTCAGGTGCCTCCTGTACACGCAGTAGTCCTGGCTCTGAAACATTTTAGGACAATTATATTCCACTGAGAATCAAGGGGCTGGAGACTAGTGAATATGAATGAGTTATATGAAGACTAGTACTACCATTGAATACCTGTGGACTGTGGACGGTCTCTTGAACGGCCTCTGAAAATCGTTCTTGTGCGCTGATGACCTGCCGGTCTGATTCATATAACTAGCGAACATAAAAACCCGATTATTGCGTTTCTTGGCAAACATATGTGATGTCAATCTGATTGCGTGGTTGAAATTCTCACGTGAAATCGATGGTATATTGAAACAGTAGCCGCAAACTGGGTAAATTCCGTAAATAAACGCCAAAGCACTGTATGTATTTCGCGAAGGTATTCTGAACAATGTTTGCATGATCCTGCTGTTCGGCCAATCACCGCTGTGGTACAGATTCAGGCTCACTTTGGACAATACAGCATCTTGATTGGTTCGGCACGATCTGAGAAACAATCGAACTGTTCCAAAGGTTCTTCCCGCTCGCCTCCCGAGTTAGCCGCACCCCCTTTTACCCCCTCGATCCTTCGCGTGCCCACCTTATCCCTAATCAACCGGAAAATTCAATACATTTATATTACCCTATAAAAACAAAGAAAACACTCAATTCCCCCCAGACTCCCTTGCGCCATGGTGAAGCATTTTGTCCCGTAAAAATTTCATTTTTTTCGTTACATATTATATATATATATATATATATATATATATATATATACATATATATATATATGTACTATTTATAAACCGCGCAGGAGGACTTTATCGGATATAAAACACGAGAAGATAGCCGAGTGTTTTAGAGCCGATAAAGCCCGTACTGCAAGGTTTTTAAATGACTTCTAAAAAGAACCACTTCATACGTTCATTGGCGTAGTAATTTTGAAAATTAAGCTTATCTCAGCCGTTAAAAACCATCGAGAAACTTAGAGCGAGTCTATATCACATATATAGATCCGATACGCTCATGATTTTTCTTTGTGTTTTCCTCATGAATTATTAATGAATTTTAGAAATATATATATATATATAATGACTGTAAAGATACACGTTTGATGTATTCTAATTAAAGACCTTTATATATATATATATATATATATATATATATATATATATATATATATATATATATGGGTACCTATTAGCGATAATGCAATGCTCACTACCCTTGTGGAAGTTTGAGCACTCTGGGCCCATGCGCACTTCACACTATCTGAATGTATTTCACCGATGCTTTCCCACATGCGGTTGTCACCGACGATCGCATGTGTATAAGTAATTGGTGAAATTCATTCAGATTGTTCCAAGCTGCACTGATGAGCTGTTGTACAGCGAAACACCGTGTCTGTAGATTGAACTATGTATGCTCCTTCACTTCGGTGTTGTTGAGCACTCTGTTAAGTTGCCGTGGGTACCTATTAGCGATAATGCAATGCTCACTACCCTTGTGGAAGTTTGAGCACTCTGGGCCCATGCGCACTTCACGCTATCTGAATGTATTTCACCGATGCTTTCCCACATGCGGTTGTCACCGACGATCGCATGTGTATAAGTAATTGGTGAAATTCATTCAGATTGTTCCAAGCTACACTGATGAGCTGTTGTACAGCGAAACACCGTGTCTGTAGATTGAACTATGTATGCTCCTTCACTTCGGTGTTGTTGAGCACTCTGTGAAGTTGCCATGGGTACCTATTAGCGATAATGCAATGCTCACTACCCTTGTGGAAGTTTGAGCACTCTGGGCCCATGCGCACTTCACGCTATCTGAATGTATTTCACCGATGCTTTCCCACATGCGGTTGTCACCGACGATCGCATGTGTATAAGTAATTGGTGAAATTCATTCAGATTGTTCCAAGCTACACTGATGAGCTGTTGTACAGCGAAACACCGTGTCTGTAGATTGAACTATATATATATATATATATATATGATTAACAAAATTTTATTGTCAACTCGGTAATAAGGAAGGTTTTGTAAAGTTCTCAACTGCTTTTTCAGTAGCATTTCTTGACTGTTAGTTTTCACTCAGTTCAGTATTTTCGCTATTGCAGTTTAGAATTAACAGGTAGTTTTATCTGTAGTACACTGACTGAAAAACTCATGCCACCATCTTGTTTTTTATTAATAATGATATACTGTATGAGCTGATATACTGCTAGTAGCAGAACCAATGAGATTGCAGAACAGCTCATATACACTGAGTAGCTATAATATATATATATATATATATACACTATATTTACAGAATGAGTGGCCGTTCTGTATCGGGGTATAAGCAAAGCTAAAGTTTATGTAAATCAAGAGGAATCTATATCACATATATATAGACCTCATTAAACATGGATTTTTTTAATAGATAAAGCATGAGCGGCGATTTGTATCTGATTTACAATGCGAGCTGCAAGCGAGCCGTAGTAAATCAGATACAGATCGCCTGCGAATCAAATGGACGAGCATCTAAATAGCCATGTTTTCAAACTATTTTTCAAGTTGGAGTGATTTTAGCTAAGTAAATTGATGAAAAAGTTTATGTAAATCAGGACGGAATCTGTATGCGATTTACAGATATTGTTAAATATTCATTTCTTTTGAATTTTCTTCATGAATTTTTAATGAATTTGATAAAATTCTAATATATTTCTAAATTTTCCCCTTTATATTATGGCTTTCCCCCACTAATTTCATGTAATAAAAACTAAACTTACTTGTCTGGAAAGATCTCAACCGCGTTTTCTCTCCAGCCACGAAATATCGGATTTTCTCCTTGGATGAAGATTCGCATATCATTGTTCTTCTTAAATTTTCCAGACAATAGGGCATGAAAAACGATTCTAACGCCTTTTTCCTCTCTTGTACGCATGATAGGACCACTTCTAAAATCGAAAACAGAAAGTACTTATACTTTTCTACATATTTCTTCAAGTCATTTGGGGAGGTCTGTACTATGTCATTATATAGTTAATTTAAAATCTGCAGAAGTAAAATATACAATATGAGCGGCCGAACTGTATGGCCATTTACCATTCGGAAGCGAATATTGTATGTGACTTGTCCAGTTCACACATCTAATTGTTCGACGTTCAGAAACACGAGATATGCCTGAATAACACGAGGCGATAGCCGAGTGTTTCACCAGCTCTGAGTCCCATTACCGTAAAAAAAACTTTATACCGACTCTGTGACAAAGTCAGTGTCCTTATTTCTTTACGTATAAATAATGTTTTAAGTAGTAAATTAAGACATAAAAATAGGGTTACAGAAGCTCAACTGGCTCGGGAACGCTAATTGTTACACTCTAGCACCACCACAAAACAACTCCTTCGTCATTGCATAAGCAGCTCAGTAACGAACCAGAACGTGTGTTGTACCAAACCTGTTTTCAAAACAGGTTTGACACATTCAAGGCTATATTAATCAAAGCGTCGGATGTTGACAGAGGTCTCTTTCCTTTCTTGTAGAGGCCTCTGCCAGCAACCAACCAACAACTTTAGCACATACGTTTGACTCTGGCTCCTATTCTCGTTCCCTGGCCCACGGGTACTTGTAGTCTTTCCAGGAACATAACTTTCCGGGACATCGGGTTTCATGTAAGGCTGCCCACCGTCGTTCCCTGGCCCACGGGTACTTGTAGTCTTTCCAGGAACATAACTTTCCGGGACATCAGGTTTCATGTAAGGCTGCCCACCGTCGTTCCCTGGCCCACGGGTACTTGTAGTCTTTCCAGGAACATAACTTTCCGGGACATCGGGTTTCATGTAAGGCTGCCCACCGTCGTTCCCTGGCCCACGGGTACTTGTAGTCTTTCCAGGAACATAACTTTCCGGGACATCGGGTTTCATGTAAGGCTGCCCACCGTCGTTCCCTGGCCCACGGGTACTTGTAGTCTTTCCAGGAACATAACTTTCCGGGACATCGGGTTTCATGTAAGGCTGCCCACCGTCGTTCCCTGGCCCACGGGTACTTGTAGTCTTTCCAGGAACATAACTTTCCGGGACATCGGGTTTCATGTAAGGCTGCCCACCGTCAAGCTAAATAAAGAAAATACATTTTGTAGATATTTTAAATATAATATTTATACGAAGTAACAATGTTCGGATAAAATAATCAACCGGAAAAGCGAGGAAGATAGATTGCGTTCCCAGCGCTCCGTTTGAGACGGGAGGCGAAAGAAACGATTGCTATAGTCCTATTCAAAGTAGCGACTTTTTCTACTGAAAGTATCGGCTAATTTCCCATTGGTTCATTCGAGTCTGAATGCAAAGACTGTCAACTCGTCAAGCATAATAATAGAGTCGTTTATGTATCCAAGATTGTTAATTAAATTAATGTCAACAAACTGTCAACTCGTCAAGCGTAACAATAGTCGTTTATGTATGAAAGATTGCTGATTAAATTTCTTGGCATGCAACTGCAAGAGAAGGTTTGCGTGATGCGCGGCCTCTGAACGTTTATAAACTTGAACAGCGGAAACATATCGTTGATATAAATGGTCTTCATGTCTTGACTGTTTTGTCAAAATGATTCCCGAAAATATCTTGAAAATAAAGCACGAGTTAGAGTTTAATCTATACACAACCTGTTAGGAAAACATGACGTCAATAATGAGGTTTGTACGCTTTTATGCATAGGGCAATAGCAGGCGTTCATTTCGGCTCCCGCCTCAAACGGAACGCCGACCACGCAGGTTATGAGGAAGATGAAACCACGGTACAATCCACAGATTGTTTTTCTACTAATAACATGCATCTAAATGAGAAGTTGGCGATATTTATCGCATCAAAAATTGCACATCTAAACAGACCTATAGGCCAAAAAATTACAATACCACGATCACTCCCTCGAACCCCGCTAATGTACAAGATTCTGTGACTTTATGTTGTACAGTCAAAATATTTTTACAAATTATTACGGCGGTGTCGGTGGCACAGTGGTTAGTGCACGTGCCTATTCACGTCTGCAACGCGGGTTCTAGGCCGCTTGTGAGAAGAATGCTCTGCCAAATACTAATGTTCCTCCAGGTACTCCAGTTTCCACCTTTAGTTACACTGGACCAACGAGGGATTTTTTAACGCTTTTTCAGTAATATAAAGAGGGATTTACTAGACCTCTAGAAAACAGTTTAAATATGACCATAGACTGATAAGGTTACCAGTATAAATAAAAGTAGTTGAGTCTTGGTTTACAACAACACTCGTTTTGCGACCATTTTCCCCGCTTACGCAGGGGTTGCCCGGCGCGGCTCCCAAAGCAGTTTCCTCCACTTCTCTCTTTCTCTCTCTCTCTTGCGCATCCTCCCTTTTTAGACCGCACTCTCTCACGTCCCTCTCCACAACCTGAATGACTCTATGTCGTCCTTGGCCTTCCTCTTCCTCTCACACCTTCCACCTTATATGTCATGCTTTTTTCCACCCAGTCACCATCATATTTCCGTAATACATGCCTCAGCCATCTCAACCGGTTCCGCGTCACAACATCAGTCACCAACTTTCTCTCAACTCCACACTCGGCATTCTATCCCACAAAGATACACCACACATCCATCGTATCATCCTCATCTCTGTTCTCTCCAAGTCTCACTTCCATACACCATTGCACTCCTCACACATGTCACATACACTTTCCCTTTTAAAGTTTTAATGACACTTCTTTCTTTGTCAGGATCCCTGACAGCTCTTTAAACTTCTTCCATGCACAACACACCCTTACAACAGATGAATTCTTGGTTTAGTTTATAAAAACAAATAATCAATTTCCATGTCATTAATTATAAATGTCCATGGCGCACATTGATTGCTGAGAAGTCCAGAAAACGGAATGAAGCGATTAGGTGAAGCTCAAAATGAGGTGAGGTGAAATTAGGTGGGGTGATGTGAGGTGAAGTAAGGCAAGGTAAGGTGAAGTGAGGGGAGGGGAGGAGAAGGAGGCGAGACAAGGGAGAAAAAGGCGAGACGAGGGGAAGTGAGGCGAGACGAGATAAAACGAGATAGGAAAAATTAGATGAAATGAGATAAGGTGTGAGGTGAAACGAAGTAAAGTAAACTGAGGTGATAGACTACACACAATGTTGTACATGGCATACAAGCACAAGACTGTTGAGCTGGTCTTCCAAAAAATAGAGATTTTTCTCAAAAACAAACAATTTGGGGAGAATCAATGTAGTATATACACTGTAAGACAAAATCAAAGCATGGTTTGTCGTACGTTGTCATAAGATCAAAGAGAAAGAGAGTTATTATTAATCGCCAAAAGTTGTTGTCTCGAGCTTGTAGTCACACGAGTGCTCTACAAATACAAAGCATAACAAATACAGATGTAGTAGCTCACGCAATGCCTTGGGTAACCTTGTCGGGTCGTTAAAATTCAGTGAATCCATCGGTTCAAGTCAAGAGATGCATTAATATCTGGGTTATTACCTCTTTTCCTTTTCGACCATGTGCCTCATCTTCACTCGATGAAAAATATTCGCGAACAACGTCTCTCAAGGTTTTAGATTTCACAGCTCTGGAAGAGCGCTGCCTTTTCTTTCTCTTGTACACTACTTCATCTTCGTGTCCATTATCCTGTGTAACTTCCTTGTCTTCTGTTGAGTTGTTCCCGGCTAGCCGGTCGTCTGCCTCATGTTCTCTTAAGCTTTCTGTCACATATTTTGTTAACCCGTCTTTTGTTGTTAGTTCACGTTCTATTGGTTCATCTATTGTTAGCTCGTGTTCCTTCGACTCGATTTTCGTTAGATCATCTGTCCCTGACGCATTGGTTTCTATTAGTTTATTTTCAGTCAACTTGCTTTCTTTTTGATTTTCTTCTACTGGTCTACATGCTGTTAGCCTGTTTTCTGTACTCTCGTCCTTTGTGATACTGTCTTCCGTCATATCATCTTCTGTTATACCATATGCTGTTAGCATATCTCCCTCCAACTCGCTGTCTGTCGAATCTTCTGCGTCGCTGCGTAGATTTTCTTCTATTGCTCTATATTCCGTTAGCCTGTTTTCTGTATTCTCGTCCTCTGTTATATTATCTTCCGCCATATCATCTTCTGTTATACCATATGCTGTTAGGTTATCTCCCTCCAACTCGCTGTCTGTCGACTCTTCTGCGTCGCTGACAAACGTTTCCTCATCCGATTCTTGCACATTTCCCGAAGTTAGACTTTCTTCGGCTTCCAATTCATTTGATTGACACTCACTCTCTTCACCAAATTGTCCGGGCATATTTTCTACATTAACTTCATAGGTCTCTGTAGCATGACCATCGCGTCCTGGTGTAGAAATGGCGTCCTCTGGCATCTTCGACACTTTCGCTGGTCTCTGACTAATCGTGTTCACCGTGTGGCATGGTCTTTTTAAAATTCTCCTACAGCTAGGATTTTCTGTCGGGTACTCAGATCGTTGGATCACATCTATTGGCAGCTGGTCTCTTACGTCTTCCCGTATCTGTATCTTGGCTGGTTTCTCGTTAAAGTTGCTTATATGGTGGTGTGGTCTCTTTCGCGCTCCATAGCTCGGTCGTTGGTTTCTTCTGTCCGCCCAGGATCTTTTTAGTATCTTTAGCAAATTATGCACAAAACAGTAATAAATCCCCTGTTCTCTTTTCTCGCTTTAATGTATACAGATTAAGCATGCACATACACAGAGTTGGAAAAAGTTTTCGATCTTTCTCCGGATAGGATTTCAAGTTTGTATACACGACTTTCCTCAAAGTTTCAGGAATTTTGGCTTTCGCGCACTGGCGTGCGGTCATGTAAGCGTAGGCAAGCGCCGCTTGCCTAAACATTTTTACTGAGTCATAATTTGAAACACTTTTACATTAGTCTTAATTGTTCATTCCAAACAATATCAAACTAAATCTCCGCCTTCACCAACATGCAGACCAACACTTGTTGGTGTTGGTGTTTGCGTGATTGTTCTAGATGTTTCGTCTAGAAAGATTCCAGTGGATTAAGGAGACTTATCTTCATACATCCTGCTTAAGAGTTCTGATTATTTCTTGATTATTAACCAAGGCAAGCGCACTTGCCTTCAGAGCTTAAAATCAACGATTGCGCATGCGCTAATTTAGGTTTGGGGGCTTCCAATTCGACGAATATAGAGCAAAATCAAGCGGCGCTTCTAAGGGACACCGCTTCGTAACTGATTGGCCAACACACACGTGTGATACCAATGAACTTGCCTCTGGGCTCTAGCTTAGGAATGACACGCACGCAGGACAGCGCGAGTCGGGTTTTCAATTTCAAACAAGGGAATTATCGATAGGCGCCAAGCCGCGTTGTTTTAAACCATACACATTGCACATCATTCAAAATTCAGCAATAAAGTTATGAAGGGCAATTCGTTGGTGATATATTCTTGGTGAATTGCGCCGCAAGCAAGAGGTAATGTTCATATAAAACTAGTTATTTCAACTATATAGTCTACAGAAATATTCAAATGCGCGCAAACGTGAGGTATGACTATGAAATAAATGAAATAATCACTAAAAATCTATGAGACTAACATCACCGTTTATTCTCGGATAATCTAGAAGTTTCTGATTGCAAAACACGTCTTGCTGTGCATTATAAGACAAGACATAAATGGTTAGAAATCATCGGAAATGCACTCCTGGGGGTTTCAAATTCAAAAATTTTCTGGGGGAGAACACCCCAGAGCCCCCTAGAAGGGTTCGCTTGCCTATCATTTTTGGTCACCACACGCCACTGCTTTCGCGACATTCATAAATAGCGTGACTTTTACTTTGCTTTTCCAGCTTAGGTAACCTTTGGCATACTGCTATTGGGTACTAACTGCTACTATTTCTATAGTCTGCGACTGACTGCTAGTCTGTTACTGACTGCTAGTCTGTTACTGATTGCTAGTCTGCTACTGACTGCTAGTCTGCTACTGACTAATAGTCTGTTACTGATTGCTAGTCTGCTACGGACTGCTAGTCTGCTACGGACTGCTAGTCTGCTACTACTGACTGCTAGTCTGGTACTGACTGCTAGTCTGGTACTGACTGCTAGTCTGGTAGTGATTGCTAGTCTGCTACTGACTGCTAGTCTGCTACCATTCTCGTCCCCAGAGCCTCTCTCGTGCTGGCGCGCGGAAAAGGCTCTGGGGGAATCCATATATCATCGCGATCTGATTGTTTGTTCAAATTCAAAGGCCTATATATAACCACGGTTAATAGAAGGGAGACTGGTTAGGCTAGCTGTACCACGTGACAAAATATGGGATTGTCCACCGGTTATTCGTATCACGTGATGCGGAGTGTGCATCAGCTTCTGAAAGCTCTGTTTGCGGTCAGTGTAAATTCACGTTGGAAAACTCTCGATTATTGCTATCCTATCACTCTTTTGTTCTGTATTATATTCGCATGTCAATTTAAATACATGCCTGGCCGTAATTGTGCGTTTTATGCATGGCTGTCCAAACAGTGCAAAGCACGGGGTTTTGCTATTTAAAATCCCTGTCGTTCGTGCCGACGATGGTGAAGAGACTTCGTCGTCGAATAAGAAAGCAAGGGCAGAATGGCTTCATAAGAACAAGGGACATGACGCCCGAGTTAAAGAAACGCATCGAGGCGAACAATATTTATGTTTGTCAGTTTGTGAGATACATTTCAAGCCAGATTGCATTTTAACAAGTAAGTTTGAACTGATATAAGGATATTTGCGCTTGTTATTTAAATGACGACATGGCTCGGTGACGACAAGACGTCAGAACAGCACAAAGAGCTCTTTATGAATAATACAGTTTCTTAATGTCGATATTATACTTAATTTGTAGATCCCAAAAGAAAAGTTTTAGTTACTGGCAGCGTCCCCAACCGAAAATTTGCCCACGAGAAGTCATGAAGCAGAGAAAAAAGAATGCCAAACTCTGGTAAGAAGAACCACTGACATGTTTGAAGAAATGCCGTCTACATCTGCTTCATCATTGTCCACTGTCGAAATGAGAAATGCCCCATGGGAAATGAATAAATCCAAAAAGGATGACGTTAAATTCGAGCTGTATGATGGTATACACAGTATTGCCAAAATACAGTGTTACTGTCAATTCAGCATAATAATTTACTGTTTATGCTTTTCATTGGCCCATTCCTGACGACCACAGTATTTACAATGAAAGAAAGCGTTCCGTCAGAGGTGACGGGGTTAAGGAACTGCTATCCTTAGTGTAAAGCTCCTGCTTGTGTGATGGATTGCCTGAAGATCATCAGTCAAAATCTGTGGCTGTTGACCCAAACACAGACATCACACATCATCTTCCAGGAACAATTATTCGTCATTCAGTCCCTAAATCTTTATCCTCAACCCAGTTTGATGTATCCGTTCAGTCTCGCTCTGCTGATTGTCGAGTAATTCTGAACACGTTTAACCCCGAAGAAGAAGTGTGTAGTCCATGCTCCAGTGCCAGCTATTCCTTGAAGAGAGCTGAGAGGAAAAAGACAAAGGCATCATCAACCCCAGCCAAAAGCAAGGCATCCCTTGCTGCATGTGGGCCAGAAAAGTTGCGAGCAACTGTAAAAGAAACAAGGCTTCAGTGCAAGCAGTTGGAGGACCAGCTACAGGAGCTACAAAGCAAAATTGGTGAAGATGGAGTGAGCATCAGTGATTCTTTGGAGACGGACCTTCTCAAAATAATGGGAGGGCAAAATCTTGAAGCTACTCTACACATGAAGTTTTTTTGGTAAGAGCAGATGAAGCTTTTGCAAGCCAACAAAATGGGAAGAAGATACCACCCACAAATAATTAGATTTGGCTTGTCCCTGCAGGGAAAATCACCATCTGCTTATCGAGAGCTTAGTGGTGCTTTAATTCTACCGAGCGAGCGGGTTCTACGGGATTACAAGAACTATTTTAAGCCAAAAACTGGGATAAACAAGGAAAATGTGGAATCTCTACGAGAAAAAGCTTCTTCCTTTCGTGGTGCTCAACGATATGTTGCACTTGTCATGGATGAGATAAAAATCCAGTCTAATCTCGTCTTTGACAAGTACTCTGGGGACTTGATTGGCTTTATTGATCTTGGAGATCCAATGACCAATTTTGCCAACCTGCAAGAAGAAGATTCTATGACTAGCCATGCTTTGGCATTTCTTGTAAGAGGATTGTGCACTGATTTAAAACATGTCATTGCATATTCTTTTACAGGAAATGTCACTTCTTTCCAGTTAATGCCAATTTTCTGGAAAGTTGTATCTACTTTAGAGCTCTCGTTAAATCTCTGGGCGTGTGCTGCAGTAAACGATGGTGCTTCTCCTAACCGCAAGTTCTTCCGCCTCCATTCCAAGTTGGCAGTAGATCTGACATGTGATGTTGTATATAAGACACCAAATCTTTTTGCAATGTCACGCTTCATCTACTTTTTTGCAGATTCTCATGGTTTCCACAATCGAAGCTACTGTATTTTTACAAAGAGGTGTCTTGATTTGATCAGAACCAGAGTCAACACTTTCGTCTCGATGTTTCGAATTAGTATGCCTTGTTAACCCACCTTTAGATTTGCAAACTTTAGCGCACTTTGAGCATGGAAATGATTTCTGGCCTTCAATTTCAATCAAGGCATCCAAAAACTCCTCGTCTACTTCGCCACTGTCAGTCTCCGTGAGATCAACAGGGATATTCATGTGATACAAATCACTAGCAATATCCACATCACAATGCTGACCTTCACTTTCGGCTTCTAAACCACGTTCTTCTTCCGCAGCCGCTGTTCATTCTTCCAAATGCTGCCGAACATCAGGGTCAACATCCATACCGTGCTGCATGTCCATAATGTATCTCTAACCGAACAAAACCCTCTCAATTTGTATCGAACGCGACTAATCCCTTATCAACGCCTTTGAAAGCTTCTGAAGTGATGACTACTCCGCATCACGTGATATTTTTCCTTTGATACCCGACATGAGTTGCCGCCCCGTTTGAAGTTTACCGGCTAGCCTAACCAGTCTCCCTTCTATTAACCGTGATATAACGGAGCTTAGTGAATGTTTATAAATAAACAGTATTTGAAACACGAAAACTGACAACGAAGCACAATTCAAATCATAGTTCTAATTCGGACAATTTAATCGAACGTTTTTCAAAGCGATCAACCCGTTTCCCATTATATAATTAAATCAAACGTATTAAACACAGAAGACAGACAGCAATTTGAAACCGATAGACGATAGACCGCACACTGCAGGCTGTTCGTGCATGGTACATATTAAGAATCTCATTGAAATATACAAGTCAAATATAAACGAACAGTGCAACAAATTAAAGAGAACTACCTTCACTAAAAGAGGCCGTAAATACGAAAAAATTCCGACGCGGCTCTATTGCCAAGCTCTGAAGGGAACTCGTATTAAAATTTTAATGTCTTCTATCTTGACAAATACCTTCTTCGAACGGAATGTACCACAATCACAACTGTTCTAAAGTCAAACGAGTTAATGCGAGGCAGCCAAATCTCCAGAAATCGAAAACGAAAGAAAACCTTATATTCCAAACAACTGTCGATGATCTCGTGTCCAAGTCCCAAACCGCGAACTTAAACGCATGCGCTTTTGAAAGAACACCAAAGAATCTTGGTGTTCCAGTTTGGATTCCCCCAGGCCTTTTCCGCGGGCCAGCACGGGAGAGGCTCTGGGGACGAGAATGGTCTGCCACAGACTGCTAGTCTGTTACTGACTGCTAGTCTACTACTGCCAGCTAGTCTACTACTGACGGCTAGTCTGCTACTGACTGCTAGTCTGTTACTAACTGCTAGTCTGCTACTGACCGCTAGCTTGCTACTGACTGCTAGTCTGCTGTCAGTACAGCTAGTCTGTTACTAACTGCTAGTCTGCTACTGACTGCTAGCTTGCTACTGACTGCTAGTCTGCTACTGACTGCTAGTCTGCTACTGACTGCTAGTCTTCTACTGACTGCTAGTCTGCTGCTGGCTGCTAGTCTTCTGCTACTGACTACTAGTCTGCTACTGACTACTAGTCTGCTACTGACTGCTAGTCTGCTGCTGGCTGCCAGTCTGCTACTGACTGCTAGTCTGCTACTGCCTGCTAGTCTGCTCCTGACTGCTAGTCAGCTACTGACTGCTAGTCTGCTGCTGGCTGCTAGACCTCTGCTACTGACTACTAGTCTGCTACTGACTGCTAGTCTTCTACTGACTGCTAGTCTGCTGCTGTCTGCTACTGACTACTAGTCTTCTACTGACTGATAGTCAGCTACTGACTGCTAGTCTGCTACTGACTGCTAGTCTGCTACTGCCTGCTAGTCTTCTACTGACTGCTAGTCTGCTGCTGTCTGCTACTGACTACTAGTCTTCTACTGACTGATAGTCAGCTACTGACTGCTAGTCTGCTACTGACTGCTAGCCTGCTGCTGGCTGCTAGTCTTTCTACTGACTGCCAGTGAGCTACTGACTGCAAGTCTGCGACGGACTGCTAAACTGCTGCTGCTGCTAATTTGCCACTACAGGTAACCGCACTGCTGCTGCTAACTACCTTAGACTGGTGCGGAGAAGCAGACTTTCGTTTTTGTGTCTCAATCTGATTGCTCCTGCTGCCAGTGCTGCACATTTGTTGGTTATCCAATGTTTTGCTGACACGGCATGAATAAACTACAAAAACACACACTATAAAGCAACTTGGTATACAATACAATACAGCCAATAAAATAACCTAGTAACGCTACCTGTTTATTCCCACTGGTTTGTGATGAATCGTGTTGTTTAGCGAGTTTCTTTAGAGTTGGAGTATTACCATCGCCAGAACTAGAGCCACCAGAGCTTCCCTTTAGAAAAAAGACAAAGATTTTTGACATTGAAACTGGGGGTGTGTTGGGGTTTTTTTTTTGGGGGGGGGGTTATTTAATGATATGTCTACCCATATCACTGAAGTGTTTTTCAGTGGGTCCTGTTACATATTAAGATACAATACAACAATAACATACCATATATAAGAAATTTCAACTAAATTAAAACAATATAATAAGTTGACGGCGGGTTAGTCAGTTCGTTCGTTGGTCGATCGATTGGTTGAACTGTTGGAATAGACGAAGTTCAAATGATAAAAATCAGTGTAGAAGATGTTGCCGCGTCTCATTCGTTGCCTTTGCAGCTTTGCTTATTATGTTTATTAGTAAATTTTAATCCACAGTTCGGTGAATTCCGTATTGTAAACATCGACGTCCACGGCAAAACCACTTTCTAAAAATATCCCCAAGATATTTGTTGGTGACTGTTCTGTGTTCGCAAGTTCTGTTGCAAATAATGTGAGTGATACATTTCGAATAAATATATTTGCGGTTTTTGACACAAAATTTACGTCATGCAATTTTGCAGACAACAATCGTTTGGACACTTTAATCTATTTTATCTTCAACCCCCTCTCCTTCTTCAAAATTTTAATGCATAAATTTAGATCTTTCGCGGATAATTTAACGTAAAAATACCACTATTTATTATATAAAATAGAGTATTTTATTGGTGTTTCCGCCACTAATAAAAACGATAATCTCACATGTGTGATTATTTATGATAATCTCACATTTGTCGATTAACACGGGACGCCTTGGAGTATACTGCTCTATTTTTGTGGGGAAATAGGACAATTATTTATATAATAAACAGAACAATACATGAATGCTTGGAAATATGAAATTTATTTCCCGTGTTGACCAAGATATCTCACTCGTTCGCTTGGCTCACTCGTGAGATATCCTAGTCAACACTCGAAATATGTCATATTTCCGCACATCCATGTATTATTCTCTATATAACACCGCTGCCAAATGTTTTGTGCCTGCGCGACATCCGAGCTCGTATCTCAAAAAAGAGCGGGAAAACACTGAAATATTTGGACTGGTCCAAGAGTCCGACACAAAAGTTAAAATTATAAGCATACTACGAAAAAGATAAGGTAGGTACAGTAATTTGTGCATGGCTTCTTTGTCACTAATATTGTAACATGCCCCTTTTTAAAAAACACAAATGAATAGTCGAGTCTTACTTAGTTTTCACTATCTGGTTGTTGTTGCCACGGCTATTTCCCACTTCTCTGGCAATGTTTACTCTAATAAATTCACGCATGCGCAAACGTTTGGCAGCGGTGTTCCACTATATACTGAACAACATTGAAAGAAAGAAGAGCCTGGGAAAGTATTAAGTGTCTGATTTACACGTAAGTCCTAGCAAACTCGCAGCAGTCCCCAGAGCACAGTTTGGAACGACTGCACCCATTCTTAAAATACCCAGAGCCACGTCCCCCCCCCCCCCCCCTCGCGAGGCTCTGGGAAACCCTGGACCAAACATTCCAAACTCTCGTACCCTGACCCATGGTCTTCGGCTTGCCACTTTCTCTCCTTTCAACAAACCTCGTGTATAAATCTCGTGTAAATCATATCGTATCCATCATTAATCGTGAGGTATACGAAGCTTTGCGTTAGAAAGGACGGGACAATCTAGTTTAGTGTTAAAGAGAAAACAGAAACGTGCCATAACAGCCATCGTTCGCGGAGCCAAAGACATCATAGCTGTATTGGAAAATCCATTATATATTAACTTCTTTCCCGATGTTTGAATTTCTACAATCCAAAAAGAGGAACATCAGCGCAATCTGGGAAGACAGTGTTGTTTTGTTCATCTCATCTGTAAACGCATTCGTGGAACACCAGCTGGCGAAACTAAACAATATAGGATTGAAGGCTGTTGTTTTGCGAGACGATCGCAACTGGAGTTAGTATCACGATAATACACAACATTTGAATTCGAAAATTTAATGTATTGCTGTTATTTGGTTTGTCTAAATTATATCAAACGTACGTTTATGGCAAACAGCTAGAGTGTACATTGTAAAATTCTTATTTTGTTGAATTTGTTTGAATTTTTGTCATTGTTCCCTAAAGCCAATCAGAATGCTCATATTTACAGAGATTTTCAGAGCCACTTGACGCATTAGCGCGTGGGTCTGGGTACGAGAATGGACTGCACTAAACTGTTTTCGCCAATTCTATCCAGACCCAGTACCTTTTGATTGCCTTGACAATGCCACTGTTAAGAAAAATGCAAGCACTAAACAATTAAGTATACATGCAAAATGTACATGCAGCGTAACTAGACATTTACCTGTTCATCACCTGGCTGTCGTGATTCACTTGGTAATGGGTTTTCTGTTACAGCAACTTTTGTTCGAGGAAGATCTTTGGCACCACGAGAATGCTCGTCCAAACTTCCGAATACACGTTCTTTATAAATATTTTCCGTTTCAGGTGGTTTTTCTTTGCTCTTTTCAGCAGATTGTTTCGAATTTTCATCACCACCTTCGGGCACTGAAGTCGCTTTTATATCATGGTGTTTGACGGCTCCCGATTGCTGTTTATTATCCTGCTCAACATCTTTAGCTTTTTTGTGAGCCTCAGTCAGCTTTTCTCTACAAAGAACTGTTGTCTCATCTTCAGTTTTCCCGTTATCTTCAGCATTGTCTTTTCCGTCAGCTTTTTGGGTCTGTGTACTCTCTGTGTTCGCATCATCAACGTTTTCTGTAAAGAGTTTGCTGGTATCTGTACCTTTTACATGTTCATCAGTTTGGCCATCTAACTCTTCTGTTCCTCCAGAATCATCATTTTCTGGCTTTTTTTCTTCCTCGAGTGATGGGGTAGCTTTAATATGGGTAGGATCGTCAAACTCTTTCTGCTCTGCTTTCCCAAGCTGTCCTGCTTGCTGAATATCCTTGATTGCCGCGAGTTCGACTTGTCCATAAACGCTGGTCCCCGTATTACTTCCGATCGCTTCCGATTCATTCTTCCCAGACTCTTTCTCAGTATTTTCATTCACTTCTGCCTGAGTTTGTTTACGGAGTTGATCACTGGACTTAGATGTAGAGGTCTCGCCGGTTTCAGCTTCCGTCTTACCGCTCCGCGTGGTTTCTGTTTTATTTTTGTCAACCTCTGATCTATGTTCTCCATAAACATGACGCTGGGTCTCTTCAGCACTTTGGTCCATCTCGTCTTCATTTTGTTGGTAAAATTGGTGAAGATTTTCAGGACTTTCTGTAGTCTTGGGCAGATTTTGTCCATCATCAAATATATTCTGTCCATCGTGATCTGGTTCTTTGGTTACTCCACTATCCTCACTGACCTCCGCCAGATTTTTTTCAATACTTTCCCCTCCGTGTTTTGTTTTTTTATTAACATTTTCGGTGTCAACATTGACACTGGATCTATCACTACTTCTCTTAGATCCTATAGACACATTGTCCAGTGGCGCGCCTGTTGGTAACCCATGCTGGACATCTGTGCCTTTACTGCTTGCTTCAGCTACTCCAACTTCTTGCTTCGTATGTTCAACAAAACCAGAAACTACAACCAGCTTACCAGGCTGCGCTCGAACTCTACTTCTACTACGCACTTGGATATCAGAACTGGAAGAGCTGTTGCCTAAAAATAAAACAATTATCATGGTTATAGAGCTGGGTTCTCGCTGGATGCAAATCAGTCTAGACTGTGGTTGGTTCATTTATGCATGGTCACATGCATCATGCATGATTGCAGCAGTAAGCTTTATAAAATGATATAACTAGAGTGATATATTTGGTTCGTCGATTGAAGCCAAACATGGCGGACAGTTGCGGGCATGTAGGCCAGAAGAACGTTTTAGCCTTCTAACGGTCAAGTCTGTACCAGTGAACTCAATTTTCATAACTTTAACGCTAACTCCGGGGCAGAAAGTGAAGTCAGCTATATTACGTTGCTCTGAGTTCCGCTACTGCACAAATTGTTCCCTACGCGGTCAAAAGGTTATGGACAACCGGTAGGGGTGTTAGTGGCATAGTGGTTAGCGCCCGTGCCTTTCACCTCTGCGACACGGGTTCAATACCTGTTCAGTTCAGTTATCACTTGGCCGCATGTGAGAAGAGTGCTTCCATGCAGTGTGACTCTACCAAACACCGCTGGTTTCCTCCGGGTACTTCGGTTTCCTCCTGTAGTAACACTGGACCAACAAGGGATGGCCCTTACTGGACCTGTAGGGAGAACAGTTAGATATATCTGATAGAGCTATCCAGTATAAGTAAGATTAGTTTGTAGCAAACTGAATCCGATGTGATACACGAAAATCCTGACTTTATTTTTGAAGCGTGATGGATGACTGAAGTTAGAGTTCCAGATATGAAGAGTTCACTGGTCTGCATCTGATCAAAATCTGACCACATAGAAGACTGGAAACTATATATATATATATATATATATATATATATATATGAAACATTCTATATATGAAACATTCTTTCTTTTATATATATATATATTCTTTTATATATATATATATATCATCAGTCGCCTGATGATCCCGTTTAGGGTGAAACCTCTGGTAGCGAAGACTTTAAGGTAAAACTATACTTCATACTTTATATATATATATATATTGAACTATGTACGCTCCTTCAATTCGGTGTTGTTGAGCACTCTGTATTATTGCACTCTGGAAGTTTGAGCACTCTGGGCCTATGCGCACTTCACGCTATCTGAATGTACTTCACCGATGCTGTCCCACATGCGGTTGTCACCGACGATCGCATGTGTATAAGTAATTGACGAAATTCATTCAGATTGTTCCAAGCTACACTGATGAGCTGTTGTACAGCGAAACACCGTGTCTGTAGATTGAACTATGTACGCTCCTTCACTTCGGTGTTGTTGAGCACTCTGTGAAGTTGCCGTGGGTACCTATTAGCGATAATGCAACGCTCACTGCCCTTGTGAAGTTTGAGCACTCTGGGTCTATGCGCACTTCACGCTATCTGAATGTACTTCACCGATGCTGTCCCACATGCGGTTGTCACCGACGATCGCATGTGTAGAAGTAATTGACGAAATTCATTCAGATTGTTCCAAGCTACACTGATGAGCTGTTGTACAGCGAAACACCGTGTCTGTAGATTGAACTATATATATATATATATATATATATTTCTAAAATTCATTAATAATTCATGAGGAAAACACAAAGAAAAATCATGAGCGTATCGGATCTATATATGTGATATAGACTCGCTCTAAGTTTCTCGCTGGTTTTTAACGGCTGAGATAAGTTTAATTTTCAAAATTACTACGCCAATGAACGTATGAAGTGATTCTTTTTAGAAGCCATTTAAAAACCTTGCAGTACGGGCTTTATCGGCTCTAAATATATATATAAGTAATAGCATATCATATAAGCTGATTAGTGATTAAATGTACCCGAAAGCCGAGGGAGGTTTAGTAAACCTCCCGAGGCTTGAGGGACATTTAATCACTAACCAACCAATATGTTATGCTATCACTTTGTAACATTACGGTTACCGAGGAAGAAGGAGAGTAAAAGTCGCGAGGGCGAAGCCCGAGGGAATGTACCTGGCATAAAACCGACATCTAAACGTGGCCATCTATCGTGTGTGTAAAGGCTGACAATTTTTTACGGTAACTATACATGTATGTATATGATGCAATACATGTATATGAGCGGTTCGATGGTTACAATTGACCTAATGCAAATTCACGCACATAAACTAATATTAGATAGTTGTCTATAAAAACAACAACAGTGTAAAGACATGCGCATTGATTTAGTATTAGTCCCACATGTTATGTTCTAGGCAAACTGTAATAAATTCTTGAGATAACAAACCAGTAACAATGAAAGTTTGCCTTTCGTTTAGGGCGCTGCCGCTACAGGCGGGTTCAGCGAACCTACTTCGAGATAGGCAAACACTTGTCTCTACTTCTCGATTGGGGGCGCTACCAGTGTACTCTACTCGAAATGTTTTAGGCAAGATATTGCCTATTGCAAATTCACGGGAATCGTACCTTGTGCATAAACATTAGGTATGATTAGTTACTAATCGTACCTGATGCATAAAGATTAGGTATGATTAGTTACTAATCGTACCTCATCGTTATGCATCGGGTTATTTCGATATTAAATGTGCGTGTGGAAACAATGAAAACCGAGGTGGCCGTGATATTAATATATATATATATATATATATATATATATATATATATATATAAGAAAGAATGTTTCAGGTGTACAATTGCCCGCCATGTTTGGCTTCAATCTTAAAGCCTAGACGACCAACTTTCAAATATGTACCGGCAAATACTGCTCTGACGTTCAAATGCAAGTCAAAACAAGTTTGCTTTACGTTAAAGTATATAATGAAGTAACTAAGTTGAGGAAGTTTGGTTGAGAAACTCAGCATAGTTTAAGAATATTAAGCATTTAAACACTTTCCAATAACAGTGAGCTATTTCTCCGACTTTATTGCAAGATATTCCAACTATTTTTAAATTTTTAAAACGGCAGAAAAACCTATTGTAAGTTTTTGATCTAGTTCTGTAATTAAATCATTATTTAAGAATTATTTAGTATACCGTTTTTAAGTTAAAAAGAAGTGTCTACAAAGCGTATTTCATGACAACTTTAGTGCAATGTCATCTGTGACGTCACAAGTGACATTTTCCGAAGCCATTTCCGACAATACGCCATTTTAAATTGACAACACTTCCAATTACTAAAACATCAATATCTCTAAAACTTTAATTCTCCATTGAAATTTTGTCACTAGATTTACACTATCGTCTATAGTTTAATTAATGATGAGGAAAACTGGGATCCCCGCTTAACGCGACACTGGAACGGTATGACGGATAGTAAGGTTTTATTAGTTTTTAAATGTCTAAGATCGCTAGCTCCAGTCTACTTGTTAGGCTATATTAAAATTCATAGTAGTCGGCATGATTATAATACTAGAGGAAACGACCAGTTAATACTTTTAGGTTCAGTGGGGCGAAAGAGGGGAACTTCTTGCCCAAAGAAATTAGAACAAGGTACATTGGACGACTTTGGTACTACATGTATGTTTTATCGACTTTTGTATTTTTTTGTATTTTAACGGTAGTTTTGTATTTTATTGGCACTATGTAAATTAAGATAAGTAGGTTATCATTTTAATTTTCTATTTTACACATTTCATGTAATGTAGGATACTACAGGATCCTACAGGACTATCAGGATCCTATATACGATCTTGTACAAGATCCTGTAGGATCGTGAGTACTGAGGATCCTACAGGATCCTGATAGGATCCTGGTTTAAGAAAATTTAGGATCCTGTTAGGATCCTGTTAGGATCATGTACCAGGGTGGTTGTGAAATGTCCAAGTCGCAATAATCCAGTTCGTAATCTCGACTGCGCATCAAAATGACGCTTTCTGAGTCAGGATAAAACTTATTTCAATTCATAACATCAGGCTAAGGCCTCAAGATGCATTTGCATTTTCATTTACACTTCTCAATTTGCTATACTGAAATCCTCAGCCTGATGTTATGGATTGAAACCCAACGCAGAACGCGTCATTTTGATGCGCAACCGAGATTACAAACTACCTTATACTGTATTGCTTTACAGGTCTAAAAGCATTCTCATACAAACTCATGAAAAACGCTTACTTAACTTGTTCCATCTCAGTTAGCTCCTTAATGTATAAACAGCCCCTAAATTTGTAAATTATGTAATACACAAAATTACGTCACTCTACAAGTACTGTAGTACCTTCAAGCTGTTCTATTATGTCCTTGATACTTGTTCCACACTCAAAGCAGAATTTATGCCTCCAGAGAAATAGTTCAGTCGAGCAGAATGGACATGTGATTTTCTTGAGGTCTTTCGTTTCGCCTGTATAAAGCAAGGTGCAGCAAAAGGAATTACATTACAAGTCCATCTCATTTGAAAAAACATTTAAAATGACAAAGTAACATGTTTTGCAGTTCTTCATTTTCTAATAGACGAGTTTCAGGGTGTTGCACGCACATCATTTATCAAAAAAACTGGCAAACTCCACACAAAGTAAACATACTGCTGTTGTTGGCTCGCTAGCAAGTCTGTTTGCCATTGCTTACTGAAATTCACCTATTGCTCTGTTTTTGAAATATTTCTCCACAAAAATGTGAATCCAGAGCACAGTTCATCTAAGTTTTCTGTATCCAAACCAAGTAGCCAAGCTATAAGTGTCATATTATGCAAATTTGAAATGATCTAGGCAAGGGAGCACAAGTGGCATGTGCTGTTAGGGTACTGCCTCTCACCAATAGTTAACCCCGGTTAGATGGGGTTAGTACTTGGATGGGCGACCATCTGGGATTAACCCCGTTCTCGAGCTTGGACCATGTGAGTAGAGTTTAGTTGGTCTCTCCTGTGCTCCGAGGGTTTTTCGCCAGGTTCTCCAGTTTTCCTCCCTCTGCAAAATCAACACCACCTGGGATAGGAGTGGCACCCACCCCTACCTTAGGGTAGTAGCTAATGAAAGAGGAGCCTTATGGCTACTCCGACTGGGGTTGACCAACAGATATATAGATACGTAATCGTATAGCTACAGTTGGAAGCTTTCCAAATTTAAATTATCTACAATATTCAGGGCCTGTTTATATGGAGGCGAGTTACTCGGTCAGCCGAGTTACCCGATTTGCCGGGATAAACTTTACATTCTGTTTATATAGATGAAAGTGAGTTACCTTAAGTGGTGGGTTGTAATATTTGAGATGATTATCATCAATGAAAGTGACATAAAGCAACAAATATAGAAAACGTATCCCACTATGACGAGTTACCCAGGGAAAAGTGTTTATATGGGTAAATGTTTATTCCACCTTGCCGAGATCCTGGCTGCCAGTGCCGAGTTCTTGCTAGGGAAAATTATAGCATAATCAGTAGCTACAGTATGTTCCTTCAGGATGTTGAATTTGCTAGTGTGACCCTCTATAGACCACTTTCAAAATGGCCACTACTTCATGCATATATGCTTTTATGTGCAGCTAAATAAGCCTTCCTGTCCAAATAAGCCTTGTCTAAATAAGCCTTCCTGTCAAACTAAGATTTTTTTGAATTGCAGACACACAAATCAGAAAGGCTAGAAAGGCTAATAAAAATGCACATACTGTACATGTAAAAGACTATTCAAATAACGCGCCATTATGAAAGTGGTCTACGGTTTTCACTGTAATTTTGATACAATATTAAGTATTGAAAAACTTGAGATAGCCACATAACATATAAACAACCTCGTTAATACTCAGTCTGTACAAAAAAATATCAGAACTCAATTTTTTTACAAATCTCACCCCTGGCTCAGCCCATATGTATGTCAAGCAGTGGCATAGCATGACCATTCTGAGTGGGAGGGGGTGGAGTTGGGTTTAGCTCTATTGCCTCCTCACTTTACCGACCAACTAAATTTTATGATCAATTTAGGGACCGCGGTCATTATTTATGGGGACACCGGGCCGGAAAACTTGACAGTAAAATTTTTTAAAAATTCGTGACCCACTCCATGCGAAAGTAAAAAGTTTGAAGCCCGTCCAAACAAATGCAAAAATGTTCATGGCCCTGTCTTTTGACGTATAGCGATTCCACAGCTAAACTTTATTTTTATAATATTACAAAACTGCAAAAATGTCAATCAATATCTTCTTTGAAACAATAACAATTTATAAACTATAAACGCAGTTGTAGATTCTTTCGAAATATTTACGACATGTTGCAGATACTGTAAGAGAAGAGCATTGAATCTTGCAAAATTTCATTCAAAACAAAATTTCAAATCTAATACATACTATGTATTAACGCAATAACAAATCAATCAATCTTGTCATTATCTTCCTATAATGGGGGATAGGGCCATGTCCACACTAATCCAGCGTCTTCAGTGACCGAAAACATAGGCTAGCGTTTCGAAAACGCTCTCCAGAGTGGAGACATTCGAAGATGCCGTTTTTCTGCACCAGTGTGGACGGCAAAAACGAAGCTTTTGGGAAACGATGATGTCACGATTATGTTATTTTGGTTTCAGTCACCAAGAACTATTCACTCCTATCCCTGTAGATCTTTTTAGCGTTTTACTAAAGGGCGAAAACGATTCGAAAACAATAGTGTGGACGGAAAACTTTTGATACGAGGTCTCCGTTTTCCAGTTTGAAAATAGATAAAATGAAACGCCTACCAGCGTTAGCCTGCGTAGCTGGCGGTTTTAAGGGGTTGGGGTCTCAGTGAAGAAGCGGGCGAGGGCGAAGAAGCGGGCGAGGGCGAAGAAGCGGGCGAGGGCGAAGAAGCGGGCGAGGGAGAAGAAGCGGGCGAGGGAGAAGAAGCGGGCGAGGGAGAAAAAGCGGGCGAAAGAGCGCGCGGGCGAAAGAGCGCGCGGGCGGAAGAGCGGGAGCTGGAAAAACAGCCTGCCTCCCTTGTGTTTTTTAATATCGCCCCCAACTAACACATCCTAAATCTAATTAAAACTAACGAACCATACGATAGTTTGTAATTGAGTTTGTAATTCGATAGCTTGCACGTTCCTTTCAAAACAATAATAATAGTGTCGTCTATCGAAAATCATTCACGTGTGAATCTGTCAAACTTGTGTGCTTGTATACAAGCGGCGAATGCAAACTCTGACGGAAAAAGTAAAAAAAAAGGAAGAAAACCGAACGCTAAGAGTGCCAACGATTTTTGCAGGTTATGTGAATGCTCCCTGAAAGTCAAATACGGTGATTTTGAGAAAATATCGTATATTTCAACTGAAAATCTCTTTAGACATTCAAAGGGCTGCGAGGACAGGATTTTTGGTGGACAAGTCTTCCAATCAGTCTGAACGGGTTTGCAAGTCATGTGCGCGAAAGATTAGGAATGCCAAAGCTTTCGCAAGACCCAGCAAATAAAGCGGATACAAACCACAACTCACCTGTCAGCCCAACTAGATACAAGCGACAATTACCATCAAGTGTTTCTTCACCTGATCGTAGCCCACAAGTTAAGAAAGGATTCAAAGCTAGCGAACGTATTAGCAAAAGGAACACGTCGAGAAAACAATTAGCATTTGCGAGTATAACAAGCGCAGCAACTGCGCGGTCAGCCATTGAGGATAACACTCCTAGGCCTGACGAAATCCTCGCAAGTTTAAGCGTTGACGAGGTGTTAGACAAGAACAC
This sequence comes from Paragorgia papillata, assembly GCA_035771165.1. Classification (NCBI taxonomy): domain Eukaryota; kingdom Metazoa; phylum Cnidaria; class Anthozoa; order Scleralcyonacea; family Coralliidae; genus Paragorgia; species Paragorgia papillata. The sequence continues at coordinate 2,033,702 of JAWNZC010000447.1, read as the reverse complement.
TACTCAGGTGAGAGTTCTCAAAATATTCAATGTTTCCAACGTTTTAACAACACACTCTTTCACGGAGGCCATGTTGATGACTATCAACGATTCAACGGCTCGCGTGAGCCAAAATCGTTTGATCAGCGTGGTTTGATTGATGACAGCTATCGACAACAGCTTAAAATACTAACCAATCAGTATTTCCCGTTCACCAGCGGACGGATAATTCAAAAATACCAGGTTTTGAGGCAGACGGTTTTTCCAGCTCCAGCTCTTCCGCCCGCCCGCGCGCTCTTCCGCCCGCTTTTTCTCCCTCGCCCGCTTCCTCGCCCTCGCCCGCTTCTTCACCAAGACCCCAACCCTTTAAAACCGCCAGCTAGAAAAATAATTCTGGACAAAGCAGATCCAAACATCGATGCCTGGATGCTGGTAGCCGGTAGACGACGCGCAGGCTAACCAGCGTTCGCAGGATAATCCGCTTCCTGCCAACGTTTTTAAACAAAATACAATCGCACTTTGTGAGAAAATGATGGGGAAATGCATATGGGCAATTCCACATACGAGTTGAAAAAATATATTTTTGGACTAAGAAACTTTGGTCAAAAGTGAAAATTTTTCAAATATACGTACCTCAAAGTTTATGAAAATGTTGAAGTCAGCTTTTTCTGTTACCCGGGGGGAGTCCTGGGGGTTAAAATGTTCGCATATTTTAACCACAAAATTTATCGAAAAATGCACACATCTTAACATTAAAAATAACAACCAAGACAGGTGAAAAAACAATCTACACATTTTTTTGCAATTTTATAAGGGTTGCTTTGAAACAGCAACGGGTTTTTTTGGAGATTATGTTTGGCCTGAAAAAAAATACCGGGGTTGTTCGGAGTTGAGATTTCGTTGCGGACGTTTTTCGTTGCGGATCACAGTGGGTAACATAGGTTTTTTTAATCTCATAACATAAAGCAGTATCATTTTACGCATTCTATTACTCAAGTTTAATTAACAAACTAAAAGTAACATAAAAATAATAAAATGTTTTCTAGTTTCCAGGAATTGCGTTGCGGACGTTACATAACTTGTGTTGCGGACGTTACCTTGCGGACGTTACGCAGTAAAACAACTGCTTCAAACAAAGCAGAACCGAAGGCATATATTGATCCTTAAGTTTCAAATATCTATCCTGGAGTTTCAAATATCTGTCCTGGGTAAAAAAGACAACATTTCATATCAGCTATTTAAAGCTGTCTCACAGCTAAAACAAGGAATGTTATTCTTCTTCAGGAAATTTTTTCCTCAAAAGTGGCTGTTTCTAAATTTTGTAAACTTACAATGATTTTCTTGGCTAAATAATACAATATAATACAATGCAATACAATACAATACAATACAATTTATTAAAGTCAGTAACCCACGTTACTGGTTACCCTTAATAAGGTTACCCTTACAGTACATCTGAGCCAGAGGCTCATGTCTAAAACGTCAACAACAATTAAACAACAATTACAACTTAAAAGTTTATTGAACAAAACACTTGTTGGCCTTTAAAGAGCAATGGCCCTCAATGACTGCCACTTTAAATGTTCATGTATTTCTTCGTTCTGCCTCTAAAGGCTTGTGATCTTTCTGTAGCACTTTTTGGCATTTCAGAGTGATATATAGTCTGTATGAGAATCAGTTGTTTTTTATCACTGCTCATACTGATTTGACAAACCACATAACATTTCAAATTAAATTTAAAACTGCTGACCACCAAAATGGCAAACTGGAGCAGGTTGGTACTTTGTGTACCCTCATCATAATGTATCATGATTTTGGTTAGGGTTAATGCTACTACTCGGTCGTGAGAGCAGGTTAACCCACTCAAGCACGGGACAATTTAATTTCTTAATGGTTAGGGTTAGGATTAGGGGTACATGAAGTATATACTTTATGTTTTTATTGAAATGCTGACTGTCAGCCAAAAGCACCCATGTAGACATAAGACAATTACCCAGTAAACTCAACATCGAAAAATTGTTGAAATGCGTTGTATTTTAACTAGTTTTTATGACATTTCATGGCCTTCAGTGTTCTTTTCCAAGACTCTAAATTTTAAAAATTTCCAGGGGGGCATGCCCCCAGACTCCCCTAGAAGAGTCCCTTTTTGTGAACACCACCCATGGGAAAATTCTTAAAGGCCTTGTTCAGTCCCCCCCCCCCGACAAAAACAAAACTCTACACCTATGCTGAATATGTAAAGCTTTCATACTGTGTAACGTCCGCAATGGGTAAGAACAGAGAAAATAATTTAAAATAGTGTGACATAAAAATTAAACCTCAAACATATGTTGATATGTGCAAACTCAAATAGTTCCCCTAAACGTTCTCATTTCATAGGAAAATACGATCAAACATTGTTGCCAAATACACATGGTTCATTTTTGTAACGTCCACAATGCATATATTTCCTTTAATTCAAGAAGAACTAAATTGACAACACTCAGGATTGTAACCAGTGTAAGTTTTCTTTTACTATGTACAGTAGCTGCTACAAACAGCATTATTATCAAAATAGTTTTTGACATTCAAGCTATATAGAAAAATACCCTTGATATTTTGTCTGAAATGTAATGTCCACAACGAAGAAATGCCCATATATATTTCTCATTTTTGGTTAGAGGAAATCAGTCTGCCAATGCAATTGAACGCAACTCACAGAACGAAGTTGCATGTGTGTGGGTATTGATAGCACTACATTGTGACTGTTGTTTTGAAAGTCAACTGGCGCATATCCAAACTGTTGAGACAGTCTGACCTTGAATACAATAGACTCCAACAAATTTTCATGACCCGTCACTTCCAAACTAAAAAAAGTCATAGCCTGTACAAATGACAGCAAAAATTCATGACCCGGGGTCAATTTTACCCAACCCAGTGTCCCAATAAATAATGACCGGTCCCTTACCAACCAATTTCTCATCAATTTACTGACACTATCTGTTTTACCAACAAGTTTTCTAAAAAGTGTCACCCCCTGCCCCACACACTCACGTGCTATGCCCCTGCTATCTAGACCTTGGTATTTTCATGTAATGCCATCAGCAAAATAATTTTTCAATTACAAAACATGTATGGGCATGCTTTATGATGGGCATGCTTCATGAACGCCGAAAAAGGTTTTGAACAACAAATTAAACTTGTTGAATAAAATTAAAATTTTAATATAAAATACTAAATAGGAAGGGTTTTTAGGTTTTACAGCCATGAACCTGTATCCAACTGTAGAAGAATTAGACCAATACATGTAATCAATATATGCACACTATTTCACAATCCTAAAATTAAGAGAAATTCGATCCCCTTGAAGAGATAAAATATCTCTGTCGTATTGCTTTGCATTGCTTTCGCTTTCAATTTTGAACATTTCCATTCAAACCAATGTACGATGAACGATAGAAAAGGATTACAAACGCTTTTATATTTTATACTTTAACGCTTTAAAACTACTGTAAGCTTATGCAATCCCATAAACCGACGATAGAGCCACACTAAACCACAGACAAAGACAATACAGTCATTACTTAAACCATGCATATAAATTTTCAGAAACGCAATCCCAAATTGGCTTGCATATATACAAAACACGAAAACAACACTACCTTCTAAAGACGTTGTTGTTTCGCCAGAATTTCTGAGAAGTCTCTCAGGGCCTTCGTGCTCTTGAAGAGCTTCTTCTGAAGCCATACTAGTTGTATTTTGGACATTGACAGGGCTTCCTTCGGCCACTAGAACTGATTCCTCAACGGAACTGGTTTGTTCTTGGCCATCTTGGGCAGTAGTCCCCGCTGCTTCGTCCACCTCGCTTTCTTCCATGGATGAACGTTTAGCCAACGAGTTCTACATTGAAATGGCTTCTCATTCGATGTGGTTTGTGCTCTTTAAACTTTCGAATAAACGACGAGTTAAAAACGAAAGTACATGTAATTCGCAACCTTTGTCATGTGTCATTCCATGGAAAATGCAGTTTTCCTGGAACCGATTTATAATCAAATCACGCGCGCTTAGGTTATTTTTAGATCTCACGAGGTAATCCCGCGCATAACTCGCGTCCTGCGGATGTATTAGGTTAACCTGAATGTCAGGCCTTTATTTGTTCCCGCCTACCGCTAAACCCGGCAGCGCGGGCAGATGTGCAGGCGAGCGAGAAGGCGAGAAAAACAAAGGCCTGAGGAAACTCTTAACAAAACTGTGGGGACTCCGTCCCAGAGCCCTCCATACTAAAGAGTTGGGACATCTATTGTTTACGGATTTCGCAAAGCTGATTGGGCAATTCCGGTCACATGGGCGATTTCCGCCATTATGGATCCTAGAAAACACTTGGCGCCATTTCCGGACTGCAATTTGAACGTGGATATATAATAAGGATTTGCAATTTGAGATGGTGTTTTGTAGTGCGTTTGGCTGTAGTAATCGAAGTGAAGATGGGTACAAGATATACAGAATACCTTCTGGTAACAGGGATGTCGAAAGAAGGAAGAAATGGCTGTGCGCGATCAAGAGGGAAAATTTTGACCCAAAGGCTGGTCGACTTTGCGAGGCAACAAACATTTCTTTGTTTTTGTTCATTAGCATAATATTAAATATTCATATATAGAATTGTGTACTTTATCTATTTATTAACGAGTATAAAAACCAGTGTTAGTATAGATTTTATAAAATAGATGAGCATTAAAAATATATATTTGATTTTATTCTATAAATTTATAAACACATTGTTCCCTTGTTAATTTGTGACTTTGTATTCTCTAAACTCTTATATAAAGGTTCACTTCGAAACGAGTCAATTTGAACCAAAAGTGCCCGGTAAATTAAAACCCAATGCTATCCCTACTCTCTTTTCTCATCGGAAGCCGGTTGTTCGAAGAAAGAATCCAGCTGAGAGAACAGCGCCGATCGATGGCAAGTAAACATTGGTGTTCCAAAACTTCATTGATATGAACCTCGAATCTAAATCATTATATATTTTATCTCCTAACCTAAACCTAGTTCACTTTTCTTTCAGACAATCTTCAGAGTATGAGCAGTCAGAATAAGGATGGGGGTGACAGTGTCGATTCTCAACTGCATGACTCAATCCCAGTTAATGATGGCAATATAAGTGAAGATAATAATTCTACTAATAACGAAAAACCAAATCTCTCAGCAATTGAGTCTGAACTACAGAGTGTCAAACGAGAATTAAAAAAGGCAAAAGAAACTAACACTTACCTCAAAGCAAATCTCTCTGGAATTTTTAACGAAGACCAAATTTCATGTCTGACTAAAAAACCAGGCTCTGGAAGGGGTATGATCAATTTCTTGCAAAATACTGCAAATTCCCAGTTATAAGCCCTCTTGGACCTTTGTTTCATGCCCATCAGTCTTCTTGATATACAGTAGGCTATCAAGCTAACAAGCTATCTTGTTCGTTATATATGCTAGGTAATAGAATTCTGTAGAATACATAATAAGCCAACTGAAACCCCCTTAGTGTAGAACTGCATATGCTGTAAGTGGCTTATAACTGGAATTTTACAGCATTATCCTTTTCATCACTTGTACTGTAATTTTAATGTATAGCATCCTAGATCAACATAATCGGTCATTCTCATTTTTCAGCACTTTGGTCTAATTCGACTGTTGAAAATGCAATGAAACTGCGATATTCCTGTGGGGCTACTGGTTATACAATGCTATTAAACATGAAGTACCCATTGCCATCAATTCGTACCCTTAATCGGCGCATGCAGCATATTGAATTTTCATGTGGCCTTATTCCTGAAGTTTTTCTTGCATTATCTCAAAAGGTAAATTGTCACTGAGTTGAAACAAAGTACAGTCACAATTCTCCCAGTTCATTAATACTGTACTTACAGTATGCAATGTAACAAATTTATGCAAATAGCAAGAATGACAACTATTGTACACCAAATAGTAAATAAAATTGTCACATAAAACAAGGTCTAATTAATAAATATTTTCATTTTGCATCTAAAATTTCAACGAAAATGTCCAATTTATAATGAAAACAAACAACTACAGTAAGAACTGGCACAAAACATAATTTATTCACAGATGTCAGTAAACCAATGCACCCAGCTACAGCAATAATTTCCATGTTAATTATTATATTAATGCTATTATACAGTATCATAACCACTTTCTATAATTATAAAAAATAGTTAAAATCTGAAACATACATGTATGGTAGCAGTAAACTTTTGTCCATTTACTGTACATGTTAAGGCTGCAAAAATGACTGAGCAAGAAAGAGACAGTGTACTTCTCTTAGACGAAATGGCCATAAACCCATCATATGACTTTGACTCCAGGACTGGATCAGTGATTGGGCATTGCACAATTCCAGGAAGCAAAGGAAAATCAATGGATGACACTATGGCAACCCATGCATTCGTCTTCATGCTATGTGGCTTGACAACAAGATGGAAGCAAGTTGTGGCATACTATTTCACTGGCGATTCCTTTTTTGCAGATCAAATCAAAGAGATCATCCTAGAAATTATCGTCAAGGCGAGTGAATACAACTTTAAAGTTTTGAATGTCACCATGGACATGGGTGGAGGCAACCAAGGTGTACTTCGAGAGTTTGGAGTTTCCTGCAAAGCAAACAGAAAAACAAATGAGGGAACTACAACATGTCAAGTATCAATCACAAACACCTATCCACATCCTGTCTTTGAAAATGAGCAACTCACCTTTATGCCAGATGTGCCTCACCTGCTGAAAAACATCCGCAATCACTTGACACGTGGGCAAGTAATCTATCTGCCAGATTATGCTGTTGCTGATAACAACTTGGCATCTAATTGTGTGTCAATTACCTTCATCAAAGAGCTTCTTCAACATGATGCACTTCACAGCTTGAAAACAGCCCCACACCTCAGTGAAAAAGCAGTTGATCCTGGTCACTTTAACAAGATGAAGGTAAACCTTGCCAGAAATCTCTTGTCAAGGAAAACTGGTGCAGCACTTCGTTTCTTGATTCAAGAAGGTGTTATTAGCAATTCAGCATCTGCCACAGCTTGGTTTTGTGATCAGATTGGTTTATGGTATGATTTGATGACCTCAAGATCACCATCCATGGGATTAAGCCTCTTCAACCAACAAAAGCACTCACAAGCTACAACGTTCCTGGAATCTATCATCAAGCTGTTCACAGAGATGAAGATTGGCTCTGAAACAAAACCGATATGGAAACCAGTACAGTCAGGGACAATTTTGGCAACCACAACTGCACTGCAGCTACAAAACTGCCTTGTTTTGGAGAAGGGATACAAGTTCCTCCTGATGAGCCGCTTCTCCCAAGATGCCCTTGAAAACCTGTTTTCTATGGTGAGATTCAAGAACCCAGTTCCCACAGCATTGGAATTCAAGAATGCCTTGAGAATTATTACAGTTTCACAATGCATCACAGGAAAAACAACATCATCTTATGAAGCTGATGACAATGAACAATGCTCTTCAATCCTTGATATTTCATTGCCATCAACATTGAATACTTCTCTACCCTCTAGTGAGCTAACAGATGATGATATTAACATTTCGCCTATTGAGACAGCAAGCTTGGAAAACCTTGGAGGCTATGCAGTACATCAGTTCATCAAGTTAAATCGTCACTGTGACACTTGTGTTAAAGCTTTAACAACCCCTCCTCCTGCCCCACCTCAACATGACTATGCCCAGAGCCAGAGTCTTGTTCAGTTGCGTGATTACACGAAGCAAGCATTAGTTTATATTTCTCCTGCAGTAAAGCACTTGTTAGAAGCAGCTGAGAAAGTCTTCACAAAAAATGAGAAAGGTATTATGACCACACAGAATGTCCTGATGACACTTGTTGATGCTTGTTCAAGTTCTGGTCACCACAACATTCCTGACTGCCATCAAGCTGTATCCAGAGTATTAAAAACATTCTTCAGGGTACGGATAACGACGTTACTAGAGGAGAAGAAAAAACAAAATCAAAGAAGTTCAAGTGGCAAAGGATCTCGGTCAGTTGCAATGAGAGAGTTGGTGGACAAGTGAAGGGAAAACCAAATTTAAAGAACCAAATCTTATTAAACGGTTCTTTTAAGAACCACCAAAAATTTAAAAAGCTAATAGCAAACGAAACTCTCGAAACATAACTTACTATAATTATACAGTATATAAGTAGATTGTGTCTTATATATAGTGTTCAATAGTATTGCTATTAAAAATAAATGGGTTTTTTTTATACTTACTCTACTTAAGTACTTAACATGATCTAAGTTTTATAAATACTAAACCCAGAAATTTATGTGTCGGTCAGTACTCTTAAACTGATTCAAATTAAGTTTGAAGCTTTAAGATCTTATCGTAGAAAAAAGATAAAGACACAATCTATACATGATCATCTTACTTGTTTAGCTGCAGGGAAGGCACCAAGCGGTTTTTCTTTCAGGCTTTCATTTCGACGAAATTTTCATCAATATTCACCTACACTCTTTAAAAATGACTCAGATCAACTAATACAGCAGCTAGCCAAAAAGGAACCATCAAGTCTTCTGAAAAGCGGAGTAATATTCGTTTTTGTGTCATTTTACGGCTTTCACGCTATTTCTGCCTTGTTAGTTTAGGATCCAAAATGGCGGACAACTCACGCCCACACTTCCGGTGTCCCAACTCTTTAGTATGGAGGGCTCTGCTCCGTCCATCCCACTGATCTCTATAAAAGGACTGGATAGCGCATCCATTGTTTCTCGCGCCCTGGTTTTGATGCCGGAAGTGAGCAGCGGCGGCCATCTTACTAGGACCATAGACAATCCAGGATCTCTTCTGGATTGTCTATGCTAGGACCCACTTGGGTGTTTGGGTCCTAAACAATATGGCGTACATAGGAGTGGAAAGCAGTTTAACGACGTTTTTCGCCAAATTCGAGAAGTTTGCTAAGATTTACCACCGAATTAAGGTTCGTAATCTTATTTTATGTAATAGTGAAGTGTTTTCAACTCTTTAATCCTTTTACAAAGGCTTTTTTTTGCGAAAGATATCTGCCTATGTATTTGCTTCACGAATCACGGTATTAACAAAATAGTCGGTAAACAAATGTCTTCCAAGTCCGCATGTGTACTTGTTTCTCTCTTTATTTTGTAGTATAAACGCCGTATTATTAACTAGTTTACTGTGATGGGTTTCCTTTAAGTTTTGATTGATTTATTGCCGAGTAATCCAAATGAGAATTCAAATTTGGAAAAGTTCTAGCGTAAAACCTTATATCCATTTGCCACCTTTAATATGTTTCTTTAGGCAACCTTGTTGCCATCAGAAGTGTATTGTTTTTTTATGGTTTTGTACTCACATGGATCTATAGAAATAAATCAGCTTGCAATGCAATTTATACAATAAAGGCCTTCATGGAGGCATAAATAATAGTGAGATATTATAAAGTATGACTTGTCTTTTTGAGTTATACCACAGTATTACCACTAAAGTTGAATCATAATTTTTGCTTTAAATGGTCGGCTTTTCAATGAAAACCAGCTAAACTTTACATTTTTTACAAGTAAATGCACCTGTTGATATTACCATTTCTGCAGAGTGTCTGGGATGCCAACTAAAACTCTAACAGTATCTGCAAGTTTATTATTACATAAATGAAATATAATATAGCCACCTGCAAATAAATATTCACAACAATACAGCAAGAGCATTTGCATAATCTATTTTTAATATTTCTGTATTTGAAAATACATTATTAATTCTCTTGTTTTGGTTGAAGCTACTTTCAATGACACATCTTGATGTTCAGGGCTTCTCATAATCCCATCATAGAATTCTCTTGTCAATATAAACTCTATGTTTTGGTGACTTTTGCCCTTATCAAATGCATTGCAATGATGGACTCAGTACAGCAAAATTTGGGTTTGCCATCTTGAGAAGGAAACCACAGCCAACCTTTGTGGTAAAAACCCAGTTAAAAAGTCAGTTACTATAGTGTTCTTTGGAAGACAAGTAATGCTAATTGTGGTAAAAAACTAAATATTTACTTAAAATTATAGAAATGCCACACCACATATAGAAGCTTTTAATATATATACTGTATGCATACATTATTAACAAAAATCAACTGAACCCTTAACCTTGTGATCACTTTTGAAATCTCTCTAATCATTGAACAGTTAACTATTATAATAACAGAGCAAATGTTACATAGGGTTACAATTTGTATCCAGATTAACACTTGAGCCACTGGACTACAAAATAAAATACATGTATTAAAAGCTGATACTAAAGCCAAGTCAATAACATGTATGCACAACCTGTAAAGGTAATAAACTAAAGATTACATACAGTCTTACTAAGATGATAGAGCAAAGATCACTTGCAGCAAGTTTTGATGACTAGTGAGATATGCTGAACTATTGAACTAGATAAGCAACGGTAGGAAACTGACAAATAGAAAAATACACATGCTGCCTAAGTGGTGATTGAAAGAGTCAAACTGAAAATACTACATTAGAAAACCATGTGAACCACTGAACCGTTTGAAGTAGCACAAACTTACTTTGGTTATTTAAAAATTAGAAACAATACTAATGCCAAGTCTTGCCCATTAGCCTAGCAGATTAAGAGAGTGTATTATAAACTCAGGCATCTAATTTATGGGTCCATGGGAGTGTGGCACCCATTTATAGTCAATGAGTCATTGACCAGTTAATAAAATCAAGGTCCAAATTAAAATACTAATTCAAAAAAACAAGTTATAATTAATATCTCACTGAATTTTAATATGCGTTCACGTTAAAGATTTTTAAGTTATATAAATTGCATGTATAAGGTTTTATGCTAAAACGTTTTCCAAATTTGAATTCCCATTTGGATTTAATAATCGGCAATAAATCAATCAAAACTTAAAGGAAACCCATCACAGTAAACCATTTAATAATACGGCGTTTATACTACAAAATAAAGAGAGAAACAAGTATACATGCGGACTTGGAAGACATTTGTTTACCGACTATTTTGTTAATACCGTGATTCGTGAAGCAAATACATAGGCAGGTATCTTTCGCAAAAGAAAGCCTTTGTAAAAGGAATAAAGAGTTTAAAACACTTAACTATTATATAAAATAAGATTACGAACCTTAATTCGGTGGTAAATGTTAGCAAACTTCTCGAATTTGACGAAAAACGTCGTTAAACTGCTTTCCACTCCTATTTACGCCATATTGTTTAGGACCCAAGTGGGTCCTAGTAAGATGGCCGCCGCTACTCACTTCCGGCATCACTTTCTGAACAATAGATGCGCTATCCAGTCCTTTTATAGAGATCAGTGGTCCATCCACTGATCTCAAATAATATACTATATTATTTGAGATCAGTGCGTCCACCTCATGGACGGGAGCTCTGATTGGCTGACTAATTGAAGTAAGGATTTTGATTGGTTCATTCAGATAAACAACTGCCCAAAGGTGCACCGCAAGGTGCACACCGTGACAAGGTCATCGCCATTTCTCGAATGTGTTTATCGTGTACGTTTCTGTGACCAATTCATTCATTTAATCATTTATTATGTCGGAAAATCAAACCATAGGAGGATTTTTCGAAACCGCTTTGTTAAATTCATTGACACATTTCGGCTATGAGTCTTTGAAACCAGAACAAACGACGTGCATTCGAAAGCTCGCTGTTGACAGCCAAGATGCCTTTGCTGTTTTGCCCACTGGTTTTGGTAAAAGTCTGATATATCAGATATTGCCATTTGTGTTCTCTGAACTTCATCGACTTCAACATGGCACGGTGAGGAATTTCGTTGTAGCAGGTGGAGACCTTGCGAAAAGCAGTCTACTTGGGTCCTTCGTTCGATGATCAGGAACCGGACGATGGCTACTTAAGGTCCAAGTTGTTTATGGCAGTGCTGAACAATGGTTGTCAGAAATTAAAGTGGACCCGTAAGTTACAAAACGGGAATCTCGGAACAGTTAGTCACTATGTGGATGACTGAGTTTATACGGTTGAGACGTGTTTGTAATTATGTATCAATATATTAAATGGCCTACCTGCATTCTAAAATTTAAATTCTAAAACTGTATAAAATAATTCCCAAACTATTGCGTTTGTTTTTAATATAAAACATCAATATCCAGTCGATCCTTTTCTCCAACGTTCTAACCTGTGCTACAAAATTATATATTTTATTAATTTAGTCGAAACTATATCAAGGCGGCTATCAAATCGTGTTTATCTTTTATTATGGTGTAATTTTGAATCAATATATATGTAAACTCTCAAATTGTCAAATTTCTCGGTTTCTTATCGTATTTTCCAATTCTTCGACTTCTTCTCTAGATCGGGTCTAGATACCATGGACAAACTCCTTCAATTCGAGCTCGTGTATTTTTTGCAAGTCTACCTAGACTAGTCTGGACTAAAACCAGACGCGGAGAAAGACTATATATTTCTGTGGGATGAAATCAAAACATACGCTTTGTTCTTTTGACAACTCATATCAATCATACTCGTTCATGTTTAAAAATAGCAAAGTGGGCGGAAGACAGTTTTGTTAAGAGTTTCCTCAGGCCTTTGTTTTCTCGCCTTCTCGCTCGCCTGCACATCCGCCCGCGCTGCGAGAACAAATAAAGGGTAATAATTCCATGTCCTACATAACCCAAGTACTTCATGAAAGCCTTACCCCAACACACAACCTAACCTAAGGATGACAAACCAATAATTCCATGTCCTACAAAACCCAAGTACTTCATGAAAGCCTTACCCCAACACACAACCTAACCTAAGGATGGCAATTCGTGTAAATAGGACATGGTCACATGGACGTATAACCACAATTTTCAATCCAAGGAGTGACAAAACTCAACGAAGACAATAGACCCCTCAATGAAGAACAAAGTAAGAATTTGTAAGAATAATAAGATTTAAGACTCTAAAGTTTTTATTTTATTAAGAATCGTGTTGCAAATTTAGTAAAATGCTTGTAGTAGTCTAGACGAATTTTTATGGCTCATATAAAATAAAATGAATTGACAAAGATAATATAATATATATATATATATATATATATATATATATATATATATATATATATATATATATATATATATATATATATATATACAGTGGCGTGGTGGCAGGGGGAGGCAAGGGCCCCCCAACTGGGGTTGCCCGAAAAGGGGCACCGAAACTAGCAAGGGCTCCAAAACTGAACAAAATAAACCTATTTATTTGTATAGATAGGTCTTCAATGGGGGGATATAAAGATCTGAAATCTGTAATCTTTTGTGTTTTCTATGAAGTTTTATAATCTTGAGAATTCTGTAAAATCTCACTCCAAAATGCAGGAAATGGCATATCAGAGACTCTCGGACCCCCCCCCCCCTAGAGGTTTGGCGCTACTTCGCCGCTTGCATTGGCATGGTCTTTGAGAGCACCCGTTGTTTGTTGTAATATTATATTATATTGCTACTTCAGTTATGTTTAAACAAAAAATGTGATCATTTATCAAATACAGTAATGTCTTTCTTTCATTTTTTTTTTTTTTTTTTTGGGGGGGGGGGCACCAAAGCTAATCTGGCCACCCCAGCCTGAAACTTGCCCCTACCCCACTGTATATGTATGTATATATATATATATATATATGTACGCTCCTTCACTTCGGTGTTGTTGAGCACTCTGCGAAGTTGCCGTGGGTACCTATTAGCGATAATGCAACGCTCACTACCCTTGTGGAAGTTTGAGCACTCTGGGCCCATGCGCACTTCACGCTATCTGAATGTATTTCACCGATGCTGTCCCACATGCGGTTGTCACCGACGATCGCATGTGTACAAGTAATTGATGAAATTCATTCAGATTGTTCCAAGCTACACTGATGAGCTGTTGTACAGCGAAACACCGTGTCTGTAGATTGAACTATGTACGCTCCTTCACTTCGGTGTTGTTGAGCACTCTGCGAAGTTGCCGTGGGTACCTATTAGCGATAATGCAACGCTCACTACCCTTGTGGAAGTTTGAGCACTCTGGGCCCATGCGCACTTCACGCTATCTGAATGTATTTCACCGATGCTGTCCCACATGCGGTTGTCACCGACGATCGCATGTGTACAAGTAATTGATGAAATTCATTCAGATTGTTCCAAGCTACACTGATGAGCTGTTGTACAGCGAAACACCGTGTCTGTAGATTGAACTATATATATATATATATATATATATATATATATATATATATATACAGTGGCGTGGTGGCAAGTTTCAGGCTGGGGTGGGCAGATTGGTTTTGGTGCCCCTTCTGCACTCCCAGTTGGGGGCCTTGCCCCCCCTTGCTACCACGCCACTGTATATTTAACAGTTATATCATGAGCTCGAGTTGTATATGAGCTCATAGCCAACGAGGCGCTTCGCCGAGTTGGCAATTAATTCGTATACAACGAGAGCGAATGGTATAACTGTTTTATTATATAGCCAAGCACTGCATGTACAAGAGACAAAATTACAGCGAAATGTTTGAAACAACAAACTTCCGGCATAGGCTACTAATACTTACGCCATGCGTAATGATGCATTCACATGGAGTTTCTCGCTGAGCTGTTCGGTAAACAGCTTCGAAATGTTGTATAAATTTTGCTCTGAGAGGCAAAAAATGTGTTAAGCAGATTAACAAACTGAAGATTAAAAGGTACCTTTATGAAGTCAAAAGGTGAGTCAGTTGTTTATATTAGCGCTGCTGTCGTGAAAAAGGTTTTGATTTCATGCAAAAATGAAACTGAAACACCTTCGGCAGTGAAACTAAATTACTTAGTTGGTTGGTTTTGAAAAAGAACACATGCTTTTTACTACTCCAAATGCTTATCTAAATCATAAAAGTCTCTTTACTGGTGATCTCCTACGAAATGTGTGTTGTAAGCTTGATTTTAACCGTGAGTTTCTTTGTTTGGCAACAAATTAATATCAACCCGTTAATTTAGTCGGTTTTTTGAAGTAAAAAGACGTAATTTTTAGGTGAACTTTACCATTTAACATGCTAAATTGTGTATTTGTTAATGTATTTTTACACAATTTTTGTTTTTTTATACATTGGTTTGAGGGTGTTGATGTTTTTCTGTATAAAAATCCGTCAATTTCAACTCTTTTCGGCAGTTTAAAAAAACATGCCGCCATCTTGTTTTTCCTCTACTACACACGTAAAAATCTCACAGCTTGTCAACAGGATGTGTTCGCAACAGGTCCGTAGCAAGGCTGTTAACAGGTTGTAACAATGCTGTTCATTCAAGAAGCTGCTACAACCTTGTTAGCATCAACCTGTTAACAACTTGTTGGGTGCAGAGCGGTAACAGGTTGTTGGAACAACTTGTCATCAGCCTGTTGGAGTCATCAGCCTTGTTACAAGTTGTCAACAGCCTGCTACAGACATGTTAACAAGACTGGGACAGCCAGTGCGAACACATGACGGTGACAGCCTGTTGAACAGCCTTGTAACAACTTGCTTGCAGGTCTGTAACAGCTTGCGCGTTTTTACGTGTGTAGCAGGAAATGAGCTGATAGCCTAGTAGTAGGGAACCAATCAGATTACGCAAAAGCTCATATCCGATAGCATGCTATATAATAAATATATATATATATTTGTAACATTTTATGAGACATAAAAATTCGTCTAGACTACTACAAGCATTTTACTAAATTTGCATCACGATTCTTAATAAAATAAAAACTTTAGAGTCTTAAATCTTATTATTCCTACAAATTCTTACTTTGTTCTTCATTGAGGTGTCTATTGTCTTCGTTGAGTTTTGTCACTCCTTGGATTGAAGTTGTGGCCGCCATTTTGAAAAATCCGAATAGAAAAATCCGAATTCCGATGATTGTTCCGAAGTTGACTCGGACCTAGTACCTCGCGGTCACCTCAACTGCGAGTATCCCATCTAGCCACGACCTAGCCTGGTACCCTGGCCCAATCAAAGAATATGGGCCAGGTAACCACTAAAGACTTCTGCTTTCCTATTGGTTGAATTTTCGCGCGTTTTTAGTGGCTATGAGTAAAACTGCAATCGTCATAAGTGGATTTAGCCCTGATGACGTGAGAATGTGATTAGTGGTTGCCTGGCCCATATTTCTTTTGAAATTGGGCCAGGGTACCAGGCTAGCCACGACCCTGCCAAACCCTGCTCCGTTATTTTTCTCATAGTAGTGACCACTGACCAAGATTGTTGGCACAGGTTGTGCCAATAACCAATCAAATGTGTTTGATTATCCGCCATTTGCCCATTTTCTTTTATAAATTATATGCTAATTCTTCCCAATGCCAATGGAGAAAGAGGTTTCTAATTCTATTAAAGTGTATGGATCGGTTCAATCTAATTATATATTTTAACTATAATATCTCATCTTATTCTCCGACTTCGACCTGCTTTGAAAGACAATAGCGATTTATCTACACAGTCAAGGGAACTGAAAATGCAAAGCTACTAATCAAAATAGTAAATTGCGGCGGCGTGCTATAAAAGTCAAGACTGTTTTGTGCTTTGAGAGATGTAATACGGTAAGTGGTTAATTTCAGCTTATTCATTCCTCGTATGTGTATTCTTCTTTAATAAAAACCATTATTGACAAGTAGGTGGGTGAGTAGATCAGTTACTGCGTAGCCACGATATAGGCAGTGATTAATTGGCCTTTCTGGTAAGAGGTCAAAGACGAAGCATCAGTATTTTGTTGCTATGTTTTCATTTCCTTATAATATTGAAAAATCAAACGAGTTGGCTGTTGTCTTTGCCGAGTATCTCACTGTGTGAATTTTAAAGCCCAATTCAGAAATTCTAACATTTAGATCTTTATATGGGTTAAAGTTAAATTCGAGCGGTAAACAACATGATATTTCAACTACGTTGTTTTACAACATTTGCTGTATATTACATATTTGTTGCCGTCATTCGCCAGAAATGAAGCCGAAGGCGATGAACGCCATCATAAACAGAAACCCACTGTCGATAGAACTGCGTTACAAGTACTGCTACATACACTTACAGTCATTTGCAACTCACTTTTCACCCAAATCTTCGGAAGTACTAGTTAAGTTCGTTCCGAAGTTCGCAAGTTCGTTGAGAAGTTTAAAGTTCGTTTTGAACTACGCATTTGATTGACTGCTAGGAACCATGCAAGCAAACAATTAAATGCAGAGTTCAAAACAAAATACGAATGTTCGAATGAACTTGCGAACTTCCGAACGAACTTCCGAAGGTTTGGGTGAAAAGTGAGTTGCAAATGACTGTGAATACAAATATTCGATCAACAACAATACCACGATCGACGAACATTATAGATCAGCACTGAACACTTTGACTTTGTATATTTCTGAACTTTTTAAATTATATTCGGAAAGTCCAGAAACAAATAAACACTTCTTGCTTGCATTTAGTACAAAGCAAACATGTTGTAGCATAGACGCTACTTACTAAAGATGGTAATTTGTTAAGAGAATGTCTTGTTATTTGTACGGGTTTTGTTATTCTTGGTTGCTTAAATACTTCGCTGAATAATTTTACATATGCAAACCAACTAAACTCTATTTATCAGTGACTGTACCGAGCCCCCTAGCCTGGTGCAGTGTGAGTCACTGATTAAAATATTCCAAAATTCGTGGGGTCACGTGATCAGCCTTTGCCAGTGTGTCACGATCGGAAATCGCATAGAAAATCGGCCACTTTCATGGGGGCAGTTCGCAGTCCACGTGCGTGGAACACAGCACACACGCAAAACAAGAACAAGTGAACTGTCCATATATAGCCAAAAACAAAATCAAGACAAAGAAAAAATCAATAGTGGAGATATTTATTCATCCTCCATAGTTGATTGGGTTTGTTTTATGTCAACTCGTCACTTCCTCAGTCGTCAAGTACACTTTCCATGACTGATTCGAACTTTAAAATCCATTTTAAAGGTCAATTGGGTACACAAATCTGGGGAAAAAACAACCCGACTTCTTTTGGGAGTAGTAAACGGTCATCAAACAACAGATTTTAGTCTTTTAACATAGAAGTTTATGATACTAGATCGCACCTTGTTCTTCGTGTAATTTTTTCGCCATATTTGATTTCAAAATCAGCAAATGCTTGATATCCTACAATATCCCTAGTATCCTCTTCAATGTATCCATTATTTTCCTTTATCTTCACTAACTTTATGGTATGAACCCACGTGTACCACCCCGCTCCTTCGCTCCTGATTCATCTCGCGCCAGCCTCGCTTGCATGGTCTCGCGTGTATTGATGACGTTTATACGCAAGATATTCGTTCTACGCATGCGTAGCTAATCCAGGTCAACCTGGATTAGATCCCAGTCGACAGCCGCAATTTCCGATCGTGGTTCTCTTCTGCCCCGCTATTTGATAAGGTCCTGGGTACGAGGTTGATGCCTATCACGATCGCGCCGATCCACGACGGGACAGACTACGACTTTTCCAAATCCATGTGTCGTTCAGCGGAGGCTAGTAAATAACTGCAACGACTCGGACGTTTAATTCATTTTGAAAACGATCTTTTTAATATAAAGTATCAGTATGTAAATGTGTTCAATTGTGTAAACATTACACGGTTCTCAGTTTACGATCTAATTATATATTAAATAGCAAATCTGAACTGGGGTAGGGTATTGATTTTTGAGCTTAGGTGTGGGCTAGAGTATGGAAAATCGTCATTTTAGGTCTGGGATAGGGTCAGGATTTTTGAACTCACGGCGGCACATCCTACCCGGAAGTTGCCAGAGTACACACCCCCGCCGCCACCACCCCAGGATTCCAATCCGTTCTGCGCATGAGACGCCATCTTTGTTTTGCGAGCTTCACATGAAGTACTCAGCTCAGAGTAAACCGTTTGGAGCTATATATGGCAGAAAACCAAGCCGAATTCGCCAAGATTTCTCCTATTTCTTCTAAAAATCTTTTTCTTCGAGTACAAGTATTGAAGAAGAAGCAAGAAAAGCTTACAATCTTGAAATTAAAGACGTATCAGTATTTTTTTCGTAAATAAAAATCTGTAAACATTTATAGTTTCGTACATGCGTGGAACAGAGTAAAATGCACCTTTATTAATGCTTTTAATTCACCTGTTGCTGATCTTGTACATGTATATACTACTTAGCTGATTCTCCCTTTGTAGTTTTAAATTTTAAAATTTTGAATTTTCTAATCTGACGTACTGCAAGTTGCAATATAACACTAGTTATTTTAATCCTAAAAATCCGGCCCGAATGTTCGGAAAAATATTGAGAAAAAAATCGGGGGGAAATCGAAAAAATAGTCAAAAAAAAAAGTCGAAAAGGAAGTCAAGAAAAGGCCTGAAGTACAAAACTGTAATTGCACCACGAGTATAAGATCACTAACATGACCGCAGAAAACGACGTCAGTGACTTCAGGGTTCTTCACACGAGTCGAGGCAATATCAAAGCAGCTTTCTGAAACAGATGGTAAATCCGGAAGCGCATGCATGCCGCCAAAGCAGTTACTTTGTTTGAACTGGCTTATTCAAATCAATGCTTTCATTTATATGCATATTATATCAGATAAACGAGACTTAAATAATTATACCCTTAAATCCGCTAAAGAATGTTTTAAAAGAAATCTTCGATATGTCCAAAAATCCTGCTCAAAACGCTTCTATAGCTATTCGCAAAACAATTCAATTGGCAAAACCCTTCAATAAAATACATACGATAATATAATGCCTAAAGGCTTTACTGTTAATTAAGAGTTTGTCGTTCATTGGGCATATGACTGTCAGAAATAGGGTAAATATATGTTTAAACATGCTAAATGATTAAAATAATAAAAATATTATTCTTCGTGATATGTACGTAAGCAAATCTTTTCCAATGGGTGTATATGTTTCATTACAACACGCTCATATAACAAGCATTAAAAATTAATATACTATTAACTTAATAAAAGCTATATCATTATATTATTCCCCCGACTATTTCAGCCTTTTTTTTCCTCTTAGAATATGGTGTTTATATATACGTTACTTATAAATATCAGCGCTTGTATCCAATGCCATTGACTGCAGATTTTTTCATGTCCTCCTCGAATACATCTTCCCAATTCTTTTCGGTGTCGTAAAAATCTGCTTTCTTAAAGGCTGACTTCATTTTGAGGCCGAGCAAAATTACGTCCGATTTGAAATCCTTGTCGTCTAACCAGGTTTTGAATTTCTCGAGCGGCGAAATCGAGAATTCACTGAAGCGTCGACGCGGGTGAGCTGATCCGTTTTTCTCCGCCTCGGTATCGTCCGTTGAGCGTCGCCGTTTATCCTTCTTCGACGACTTTACGCTAAAATATCGAATCTCTTCCAAGTCTTCTGACCAACGAACACGTCTCATGCGATGAGATTTCACATAAGCGAGCTCCTCCAGAGGCGAGAGAATTTCTTCAGCTGAGACAGACGGTCGAATATGGGCATTATAAGTGCTTTCCTCGCTTCCACAAGAAACAGCTTTGCCTTCGGCCATAACTTTAAGAAAAACGCATTCGACGTTGAATTTGACCCCGTTAAAAGGCTGCTTTAAAATATTGATAATTCACCGTGACCCGGAAAACACGGAAGAAATCTTTTGAGTGGCACTTGTTTCCTTTTATCTGCTGCAATCTTTTCAGAAAAAAAAGACGTTGTTAGCAGGTGATTTCGTTTATCGGTTTAGCAGCCAAAAGTTGAATGGCGTAATAATTTTATTCTCTGTTGTATTGGACGAGTTCTATTCAAGCGAGACCAGAAAAATACATAATTAAACAGCTTTGTTGAGAATTTTCCGTGCAAATTTTGACGAGATTCTGTTCTTCTATATAGTACGCCAACCGTCTTCACCTGTCATTAGTTTAAATAGATAAAAAGGCCGACGTGCTTGGCTGAGACGTAAAGTATAGTATCTCGATATGAATAGATTACGGTGCATGTTGTGATGCATGTGCACATGGACCAATAAGCATTCGGGCAAGTTAAGTTGCCAAATTTATGGTTTATTGAGCACGGAAGACAACGGTCTATTTTTAGAGCTATGCCGAAAAAAGGACTTGTCACTTTTGTATATACACTTGACACAAACAACGCCTATATTTTGAACATCTGTTTCTTCTGTTTAAAAAATAGTTGTAGTTTTGACTCTTTGTCAGTTTTGTTTGCAAATTGGAAAATCATAAACATCAGACTATTTAATTTTGTTTTGATGTTTCATAAACGGCTTTCGGTTATAGTGTGATTAGATTAAGAAAAGTCAGTTACGGTGTTCGGCCTATATAATTAAGAAGGAAGCTGGATATATAGCACTTAGCTCTGACAGTTTTTTGCCGCTGTATACTAATTGCGGTACGGTACGTTATTAAAAACTTATTGACCGAACGGGAGGTCTTTACGGCAAAATTATCATATGCCCGCGAATGCCCGCGGTCTTTCGGTATAGACCGAGGGACGAAACTAAGGAGCGAGGTTTCTGCGAAAAGACCAAGGCAAGGGCAGGATAATTTTGCCGGCGTAAAGATCGCCCAAGCTAGGTTAATAAGGTTTTTATTTTATTGCCCAGGTTTTTTCGTTTTATTTGAATGTCGGGAGTACAAGCAGCAAGACCGAAATCGACTGAGTAACTGACTTTCAACGAAAGATGTAAACAACAAAAACACTTTCAGGAATTCAGTCACCGTAAACACTGTCGTATTTAATTTTTTGGCGGTAAATTTATTTTCACAATATTTGAACACTACTTTAGCGCTTGTCTTACTTAACTATCTGATTTTTTCAATTTTTGTGACTACCGCTGACTTGTCAGCGGTAGCCATAATGTCGGCGTGATCTTGCTTGAGTGCGTGCTTGTCTTGGACCTCGCCTACGTCATACTCGACAGCTATCGCCAAATATTCGGCACGATCGCCATATACTCGAGAAGATCGCCATTGATCGCCAGGTATTCGAGAAGTACTCGAGTTGTTTTTGTGGGGAATAAACTTCATCTTCGCATTTTGGTTGCTCTCTCGATGACTGTTTTGGTTTTTGAAAAGTGTTAATTACTTTGCAAATATTTTCTTCTTGGAACGGTTTCTGTCATTGATCAGTTTATACAAGGTAAGAAATAGTTTCAAAACTGAGACGTTGTTTAAAAAATCTGTATTATACTTCTATCTCAAAGCCAACCTCGTAGCACTGTAGCAGTACTAAGAAAAAGTTGGGCCTTCAACCCTCTTTTATCGAAGCAATTGTCAATATACGCCAAAGTCTTAGATATAAATGATTTATAATGATAATTTAAGTTTAAAGCCCTAATCAAACGAGAACGCAAGTCATCACAAGTTGTCAGTCAGAATTTCTGTGGCGGTCGTTCGAACACCCAAATTAACAAAATAAAGGTTTCATGAGTGTTTTAAACAAGTTTTAACTTTGTCACGGTACATGATATTTTCGGGAAACTATTCAGAGCGGCTGGCTGAGACCAAGTTCAAACGTCGAACTTTACATGAACCGAACTCGATGCAAATTAGCCTAAACAATATGCTACGCTTATTTGCATTTAGTTCGGTTCATGTAAAGTCCGACGTTTGAACCTGGCCTGAGATAGCGTGACTGCCAACTTGCGATGACTTGCGTTCTCGTTTGATTAGGGCTTACTTTTGGTTGTCCTCACTGGTCAGTGACTATCATGTTTATACTGCATGTACATGTATATTCATACCGGTGCAGCTAAACGTCGTACAATAGACGAATATAATTCGAATTAACTTCGTCGGTAATGTAACATCGAGTTAAACGTCGAATTTCAGTTGAATTTAATTGTTTTTACTTGGAATCGTTGACCTGAAAACGACTTCTTGAAAACATGACGCCGAATAGTCACATGCAGACAGAAGCGAAACATTTATTCGACGCGACGATAATTCATCGTGTAACTCGAACACGCATTATCCGTCGCACTACCCGTCTGACTCAGACGAATTTATTTGCCGAGACGAATTTAATTCGTGTGTCGAATTTAATCAAGTTATACGTCGCAGTTTCATCGAGTAAAATTCAAACAATTAAATTCGTCTGAATAAAATTCGTCTATTGTGCGACGTTTAGCGCAGGCCTTAGAGTGAGAAGTGCGTTTTAACCAACTTCGATATAGGTGTTTTGATATTAAGTTCTTATATCAAACACAACTTTCAAGTGTTTCAAGATCAAACATATTAGGAAATGAATCAGTTCCCAAATGAATCAGTATTTTATGTAAGATAAGTTTGAGGTAAGAGTTGGCTTATTAATTAATCTATCCAAGTGTTTGATCACATATCGCTTATGATTTTCCTATGCGTTTGGTTTAAATTTATATATTATTGAGTTTGAGAACAAAATATCACAGTGCCCGTTATTTACACTATACACATGTATATAAGAAATTTATGCGGACAAAATATGTTGGCTGTTATATTACATAGACATTACAAAACCTTGACTTGGTGCTTTGTTTACTTGTTTTAGGTGTTGTTCAATAGCTTGTATAATGAAATTAAGAAACCAAAGTTTGTGCACACCAGAGCTGCGACAGTGGTCTGACCACAGAATAGTAGATACACCAGAAGTCTGACTCTTGTGAAAGTACTAAATATTCTATAATCTGGTGTCTAAGTGCCACCAATTATATATTTTGAAAAATTGTTGAAAAGCTATTGTGAACTAGCTGTTGGGAAACTTAAAGCCTTGAATATATGTTGAAAGCCTTGAAATGAAGAAATATATCTGTTGAAAATACAACACTGAGTATTGTTGTACTGTCTTATTTAAAATACTAGCAGAATCACAAAATGTTAGTGATGTGCATTACACTTGAATGCCACTGACAGCATATTTATGACAGGTAAAATGTTGTTTTGGAACACAATGTTGATTATCTGGGGTGATTAATTCTTTGAAAGTTTTCATGGCGATAATGTAATATAGATTATTTTTGTGGAAACACCATGAAAAACATTTATTTGCTAAGATTTCGGCCTGAGTCAACAGGCTGAAAGCTTACCAAATAAATATTTTACGTGGTGTTTCCACAAAAATAATCTACATCTGGGGTGAGTTGTACAAAGCCGAGATAGCTTATCTAGTTGATAAGTTCTAGCTAAACAACAGCACTAATCATGCTTTGAACAACCTAATATAACATTTTATCCACTGAATAATTATGTACCTGATAGTGCTGTTCAGTGGATAAAAGTTAAATTGGGTTGTTCAAAGCACCACTAGAGTGGTTCTCTAGCTAGGATTTATCCTCCAGATAAGCTATCCAGGTTTCGTACAAAAATCTGAATTTTACAAGTTCACTTCATGTAAAATTTGGGGGCATGTTTATGATGCTAATATATGCTATGTTTTGGAAACAGCCAGTAAAGATGTATGTATAGTATGTGCCATGTTCAAATTAGCAATACATGTATAAAATGATTTAAAATACTGAACTATCATTTTTGTGTGTGTCTGTGTGCTTTTCACGCATTTTCATGCATTGCTTCTTAAGTCTATATCTCTTTCTGTGCTTAACAGCGGTAGTCACATGTACGCATTGCGTACCTATTTTTGTAATGGCCGGTTTGTAAAGACCGCTCACATGACATAGCCATATAATAATAAACGGTAATGACTTGACGCGTAAGAAAATAGCATGAAGTTCTTACATGCATGCACTGCCGAGTACGTTCTACGCATGTATATCCAGAGTAAAAAAGGCGAATTTAGTTATTAATTGAGGGTAACGTGCATGTGGCAGTATTTAGATACTGATAACCCCCACTGGCCTCACCCCTTGATGGAATGAGTTAGTATTAAGGGCCTGTTTAGTAGAGCAAACACTGTTTTCCCCACCGCAGTAGCTATGTCTATCTATCATGAGACCGACCGACGAGTACTAACTCGCCTTGGCGGCGAGATCTCGGCACTGGCAGCCGGCCGGATCTCGGCAAAGCGGGATAAACATTTCTCTATATAAACACTTTTCCCCAGGTGTCTCGGCATAGTGGGATAATTTTTTTATATATTCGTTGCTTTATCAGTTTAATCATCTGAAATATTACAACTTCCTAGGTAACTCGCTTCCATATAAACAGAAGTACAGAACGTAATTAGTTTATCCCGGCAAACCGCTAACTTGGCTGACCGAGTAACTCGATCGGCTCGATCCATATAAACAGGCCCTGAGGAAAACCGGAGAACCCGGTGAGAAATTCTCGAGGCACAGGAGAGAACTGAGAACCAACAGCTCTACTATGCATATGAAGCTAAGTCCTGATCGCTCATCCGAGTACTAACCCAATTCGAAACGGCTAGCTTAACCCTTTCCCTACTAGAGTTCTTCCCTTCACGAGTAAAATCATCTGGCACTCTGGCTTACCATGCAGAGTAAGATACCAAAAGGCCACCACATGCAGAAGGGCATTGAAAGACTTAACTTCAGCCGCGACGAGAGACTAACGGCTTGTGCCACCTATCTCTTCCCATGCAGAGTCAATCAAGATATGGTCTGGACACCCCGGCAGACCTCAAGGTCAAGGTTAAAAAGAATGACTCGTGCAAAGGGACCCCGGACCCGTCTAGTCCTTTCGCGGCTTCACCAAAATATGTCGTCAAATATATAATCATATATAATCACGTTTATTGCATTTAAAATATTACTTGCATATACGTAAGTCAAACCCAGAGGCTTATATTTGGCGGAATTCGTCAGTGCATCGTAAAATTGCAATATAAATAAATATATATATAATATATATATATATATATATATAATTTACATATACATTGATTAGTAATATACATTGCATATATTGAATACATATGAATATATATTAAAGCACATATCTGCATACACGCAAATACATTTAACAAATAAAACATAAAGCTCCGTGCATAGGTACTCTTAGAAAGCACGTTTGACGTCATTTAAACACGAAAGAAGTTGAGTAGAGGCATGAGGCGATAGCCGAGTACCTTTACACTCCTCGAGTCCTTTCGTGTTAAAATTACGTCAATTAATGTACCTTCATAAGAGCCTTCATATGCACAGGAGCGGTATGTTTTATTTGTTTTATAAAATATTGTTACACGGACAACGGTTAGTAAAAAAGTAACTTTATTTAGTGAACATCTCAAAACGAATCTCAACAGTCAACAACAACCTGTCTCGCACGCCTGCGGATAAGTCTTCCTGTTTTTGAGGTTCTGCGCCGATTTCGCCCCCAGTCTACTGCATGCTCGCCGTCACATCACCCCCTCTCTATTTAAAAGCATGTCCTCATGCTTGGCCGGAGTTCAATAGTGAAACTTCGGGCGCGTGACCGATATTAACCAATTAAAATCGTGAATTTAGAGGCGTGTCTTCTCCACAAGCTGGTGGCTATCTCCCTTGCAGAAGTCGCCCAAATGTTGCTCGATTAGGACAAGGTGCTAAGGTGCTTTGTTATATTCGCATTCGACAACGAATACCTCGTATGCATGCTTTGGCGACTGGCAGAATATTACCGGGTGAATTAGTAAAGATGGCATTAATACTACAAGAAACGGAAATCTTATAGTTAAAGTTTATATTTGACTGTTATTTGATCTCGCGGAATCCGGAAACACGTATAATACACCAAATCGTAGTTTCATTTAGGCCACATGCAAATTAGTTTCCTGTTCAATTTGGGCGCCTATGCAAATTACATCGTGATTATTAAACCATAACGGGAAGATAACATATATAGGCTGGGACTGTTTTTTCCATGTTTTGAGTTCATTATTTTTAGACACTAGCTACGTTTAGGATTTTTGTCAAGGATAATCGATTAGCAAATTTTATCCTTACAGAATACCTAAACATTAAAAAGTTTCAGAAATCAGAAATGTTATGTTTACTATACGGCTGCTTCAGCCTCATGTTATAAATAAACTATTTTTTATCCCGACTCAGATTGTATGCGCAGTCGAAACTCCGATTTCGTCTATTTAAATAACACGTTCAAACTTACATATTGATATAGACTGAACCCAGTTCCTCCTGAAGACGGCGCGCGGGAGAGAAAAGGAGGGACTGTGGAATCGTTGAAGTTACATTTCCCGTGCCCTGACAAACGCAAAATTCCCATTGGCTGAAATCGTTGATTGACAGGTCAAGCCTAATTTAAATTCAAGAATAATCAATCGTCTGGACAAATGTACTTTACACTTTACAGATCTACGATCTATATCGCATTATCGCTGTGATATTTGTTTTAATTTTACGACTCGAATTAATAGGTTGGCAATTATTTCTTAGTTGAAAGGAAAAGTGTTCTTCGTATAAATTGTATTCTCTCGACAGGTTAGCTGAAATCAACAGGGCGAGAACGGAGAAGCCGACTTTTATCTGATATCAGATAATACATTTCTGATTTCGCCAAGGGACAACGTAACGAACTTTTGTCTCGACGAACGTAAACACCGCGTAAACAAGGAAGCCGCGTTCGAATATCTCTTCATCCGACGACACGTCTGTAACAGATTTCATATCAAAATAAACCGCAAGGTACTGGAAACATTTTTGTTACAAAATTATAACGGTTTCATTAAATTTCAAAAAGTCAAAAACTCCAGGACGCATTGAGTAGTGAAATATAATTTCAGTTGTCGAATATAAATAGGGAAGATGATAGCCTAGTTTCTAGGCCTTCCTCCGTTAACGCGTTTCGCCGGAAGTGATCCGAATGTGATCCGAACGGACCGCTGAGGAAGGCCTAGCAAAATTCGTAAACACTTTCACTTTACAGCTTGGTTGTTTATTGAGGAAGGGTTGTGATATTATGATGTTCTAAGTGTTTTCCGACATTTAATATTCCATCTCAGTGCATAAAACTGATACAAGTCTGCTCACTTCGGATCGACGAAGTTTCACTAGCCTAGCTTTCTTATCACTAGCTTTCCTTCTGCAACCGCCAAAAGTTGAAAGTTAAACAATTACATTTTCATTCCGAGCTCCAATTGGAATATATTCCATTATTCCCTTCTTTCGATCGCCAAGAGCTTTGGTAAAATCTTCACAGACATCCTTGTGCTTTTATACTGTCGCTCAGTGTTGTCTAACGGTAGATGTACGCTAGATCCCAGGCCCTGCCACGATTCTGGGCCAGGACCTTTTTGCGAATGTTGCTAGGCAACATGTCCTCCTACCCTAGAATTACCAATAATCAGTAAGTGTGAAACGGCCTTGAATTACCAATAATTTGTAATTGTAGGTAATTCTCTGTCCCACATGCGGGATGTTAAACTAAATTGCATATAACTAAAAAACCAGTAGGGGTGTTGCGGTCGGCGTCTGAGAGGTCGGGGTCTCGGGTACCCGGGCTGGCTCGCCTCCATATAAACACCCCCTAAAACGGTATTTATTGCATTCGGAGGACATTTTTGACCAAAATATAAAGGTTCTAAATCATATGTGTAGAAAATGTAGAAAGTGGAAGTAACTTTTGACCTCCAAGATTTTCCTCGCACCCCAGACCTCTCCCCGCGCCTAGGTTGCTGAAAAATATCAAAACCCCGCTGCTTTTGAGAGCATGTTGTTTCTTGGAAATCAAGTGTCCAAGATTTTACTGGAACTCTAGAAAGAACAGTTTAGATATTAATACGGTACGGTATTAAACCCGGCCAACTGAACGCGTAGTTATCTTATTTCACGTAACGTAATGATTTGCATCCAAAGTGACTACGCGGCGACAAACCACTCCGGAACAGTGTATTTTAATAGAAACGTAGGGAACTTGCGTAATCGTGTAAACGGTTTGATGCGATTTGCTCGCGACGCTCGTCGGGACTATAGAAAATGACGTCAGCTCGACGTCGTCAAGATTATATTACAGTGACCACTGATCTCTATAGTGGTTTAGACACGTTCTCATACGATACGTCTGTCGACTATTGCTTGTGTTGCCTGTAGTCATGGCTGATCAAAGTGCGCTTATGTTACTGTTCTCGCTCTGGGTTACGTTGATCTGTGTAAAAGGAAGTATCCGAGTGGATCTAGCGAAGACCAAGGTAAGAACGCATACAGACCTTAAAATTCAAAACAAAAATGCCATGGATTGATTCATCATGATTTGTATCAGTACTGTTGATATCTAGACATATAGAATAAATAATAAGAGCTAAACATACCTTAGCTTGGTGGGCTGGCGACGTATTTAATATATATATACAATATACCGTTTCATACAAACTTGAGCCATATTTGCTGTATATTGTTCAACGTATTCACGTGTAGTGAAGATGGCCATCAAGTCACGCGATTATTGTGTATTCATTCTTACTGCTCCATTTTATTCCTATTTTATATGTTGAACTATTAGCAGAGTGTTAATATCAAATGAAACGATTGTCACGCCATAAATAATAACAGGAAGTTAATAGCTTGGAAGTTGCTGTCACTAGCAGGCTATATGAATTAACCTTTTAATAGGCTTTTAATACTGATTATCCGGGCTGGCTTTCCCGATGTTTTCCTCCAAGAGATACACATCTTTAGTTCAACAATTACACCTTAATCACAACCATGCAGGGACATTTGATTTCAAACTTTTTTGATTTTGATTCAAACACTTGATTTCAACTTACCGCCTACGCTCCGTTGAATTTCTGCTTTTCCTCTGCGGAGCGGTTTCTTGCCGTTTAAGAGTTCGAGATTCTTTAGTACTATACACTATATGTAATGTATATTATAGAGTGTATATATTCTGAACCGAATTCCCTAAAGGCTAAACATTGACAGCCGTTCATAATTGAAATTGGATTGCCAAGTTTATATGAAGTCTGTTTAAAATTGTATCAGTCATATGTTCTTATTAGTAATTCTTCCTATACGCTCCGTCGAATTCCGCTTTTTTCCTCGAAGTGGTTTCGTGTCTTTTAAAAAATTCGAAATGCTTTAGTTTTAAGTTGTATGTTATCAGTGTATATATAATATATTTAAAGTGGAATAGGCTTGCCAAGTTATGATGTCTGCTTAAAAGTATATGTCATAATAGTTCTTATTAATATAAATCTTAGTTTCCCAATATAAGGTCATGATCAACAATTGCG
Source organism: Paragorgia papillata (assembly GCA_035771165.1). Taxonomy (NCBI): domain Eukaryota; kingdom Metazoa; phylum Cnidaria; class Anthozoa; order Scleralcyonacea; family Coralliidae; genus Paragorgia; species Paragorgia papillata. The sequence goes on along the minus strand of JAWNZC010000447.1, from coordinate 2,003,630 downwards.
CGATTTGTCGTTTGTTAAAAGATCGCGTACGTACGTACGTACGTACTGCCTACTTTCTCTGCTTCTGTATTCAATTCATTAACAAATCATCGCTATATATATATATTTAGTGAAACGAAATGTTCACAATGCATTATTAAACAGGAAGTGAAAGTAAATAGTTTGGCCTTAGCAGGGACGCCGGAACGATAAAAGGGTAAGAGGGGCAAACCCCCGTCAAAGGGCACTTTGTTGATATCTATTTTTTTTACTACTGCTAGGTTACCTTAACTTAAGATAAGATAAGATAAGATAAGATAAGATAAGATAAGATAAGATAAGATAAGATAAGATAAGATAAGATAAGATAAGATAAGATAAGATAAGATAAGATAAGATAAGATAAGATAAGATAAGATAAGATAAGATAAGATAAGATAAGATAAGATAAGATAAGATAAGATAAGATAAGATAAGATAAGATAAGATAAGATAAGATAAGATAAGATAAGATAAGATAAGATAAGATAAGATAAGATAAGATAAGATAAGATAAGATAAGATAAGATAAGATAAGATAAGATAAGATAAGATAAGATAAGATAAGATAAGATAAGATAAGATAAGATAAGATAAGATAAGATAAGATAAGATAAGATAAGATAACTTTATTTACCCACGGTAGGTCTTTCAGGAAAATAGGAATTACAAGAATAAACTATGCTAATTATAAATTAAGGTTACAAAGTTATATACTAATTAACTAAGAAAATATATAAAAAGAAAATGAAAAAAAATACCTGCTTTACAAAGACGCCGTGCAATATGAGAATTAGTCACTCTGAAAAGTGTGGGAACTAATTTGGGTCTTAAAGTTTGCCAGTGAAGGAGCTTGTCTTAGGTTTGATGGTAAGCCATTCCACAGTACCGCTCCACTGTAACTGAAACTTATTTTATAGTAGTCAGTACGCGGAAGAGGAACTGCTAGCTTGTTTTCTACATTTCTCAAGTTATAAGACGTAATGTCCATTCGATTGATTAATCTAGAGCTCAAATATTCTGGTGTTTGAGCGTTCAGAGCTTTGTACATTAAAATTGATTTATCAACTTTACGCTGGTGATCTAATTTGTTCCATTTCAACGAATGGAAAAGTTCGTTTGTACTAGTATCGTAACTTGAGAACGTAATTATACGCGCAGCACGATTTTGGAGTTTTTGAAGTTTTTGAGAAAGGCCTTTGTTACAGTTTCCCCAAACCACATTACAATAGTTAAAATGAGGTTGTACTAATGCATGTATGTACATGTTGTACTTACCATGTATGTACATGTAATTTTTTTATGTATTTAACGATCAGCTATTTACTAAGCTAATTTATTAGCTAAACTAAAAGTAAATACAACAACAACGTTCATACCTTTATTCAAAAACCCGTACGAATGTACGATTCACGGACATGCAAGGTATTTTTCTTTCGAAAAACACTACTTCCAAGATGGTTGATAATAATGATGAATTGTAAAGTAATGTATATATTTCAGATTGAATATTAAACTAAAAAATGTTTATTTTGATCAATAGGAATTAAACTACAAAATGTTTTGTCGCGTCATTTGCGTCGTATATTAAATAAATGCACTTTATATGTAAATTACTATTTGGCTGAGCTATTTGGCCGAGCGAATACAAGCTAAGATATTTCCAAATCAACACAAAACGAAGTCGAAGGATTGAACATCGTACAAGAAATGTGGACGTGTGCAGTTTGTCGGTGAACACTTCGAACAACGGCTACACTGGACAGAACTTAGCAAACAATGGAGATTTCAGCACCTTCTGAGAAGATTTGTAATATATCTTCCTTTTCTAAAATTTCATCTTCATGGACTTTTTGGCTGTTAAAGTTGACGGAAGTGACGTCAAAGGAGGAATCTGCAAAGTGGTTTTATATAGACAAATTCCTCTTTTGACGTCACTTCCGTCCACTTAAACAGCAAAAAAGTCCAGGAAGATGAAATTTTAGAAAAGGAAGATATATTACAAATTTTCTCAGAAGGTTCCAAATATCCTAAATATGTAAAATCCCCAACCATTGCATAGGCACTACCTTTCCGCATGAAGTGAATGGATCACGTGATCTTTCTTTTTGACAAATTTGATTGGCTAATGTCCAAAGTCATGCACTTTATATATGGCTAAGCGCTTTAAAAGATTCTCCTATATCAGGTATGTTTACAGTTTACTATGTTTCTTCGCAGTGTGTCGAAGCTCAAATGCACAAGTCAAGGCGGTCGCCCCTCCTGCCTCCCCCCCCCCCAGTTCCGGCGTCCCTGGGCCTTACCTATGAACTGCGGCACACCGCGTATTTACATACTTACTTGATTAAGCGCGAGCAGCCCCCGAATAAGCTCCGCCTCCGAATAAGTTCAGCTTCCGAATAAGTTCGGCATTCGGTGCCGCAGTTGAGACCGAAAATATTAAAAAGTGCCGACCGCCCTCGAATAATTAAGGCATTTATTGACGAAATGTGGCGCTTAATCGGAGCACTATAATAAGACTATTGAGCCAAACTAAAAAATAAGTACTGTGCAACTACTCAATCTAAGCCAGTCTTGCAAATTTATTCTTGAATAATACAATGTGTTTTTTTAGTTCGAAGTGGGTTTGTTTCATTGCTTTTTCTATTACTGATTTAAGGCATAGTTCCGTGGTGATTTTTAAAAGAGCGCTGCCCCTGAATAAGCGCCGTACCTAAAACGTTAAAAATTTAAAGAGCGCTGCGGCTCTTAATCGAGTAAATATTAAACGGTAGTCAATTAAAATATGGTCTTTAAAGTCAACAAACTTCAAAGCGCCATATAATGAGTTGCGGTTATCTTGAAATGGTTCTGACCGTGCACAAGCTTTTTTCTTTTTTTTTTGCTTATTATAGTCAAACCGGATGTTCTCTTGCGCACGGCTCTGCAATATTGATATGCAACATTGTAATTTTGATTAGCGGATTCAAACAGCAAGTTGCAAACACTTTATCACGATTTCTCGACGGGTTGTTCTAAAAAATCTTTTTAACTATTTATATGATCCCCGTACCCCAGTATACCGGTTTCCCAGGATAAATTTCACCACGTGTCCAAGTCAAAAAAGCAAAAACTCGCCCTAATTCTACTTTGTTAGACGTTATTTCACTTTCATTCAGTATTTTGCCTCTAGACCTGACCGTTTGGATGAAATTTCAAACCGTAATATTCAGAGTCGTTACGAGCATTGCAAGTCAGTAAACTACATCCCGGTCTACCGCGATCATTGCGTTTATATGGACAAACATTTGTCTCGCCTGACTGGGATCCCGGTTGCTTCAACAGAGACATCCTGGTATACCGGGACCATATAAACAGACCTTAAAGCCATTAACTTCAAGAACAACATCACATTTATGTGTTGTTCGATGTTTGAAACCAATATTTTCGTTTAAGCAATCCGTCGAGGAATCGGGATAAAGCGTTTGCAAGTTGCTGATTGAATCCACCAATCAAAATTGCAATGTTGCGTATCAATATTTCAAAGTCGTGCGCAAGAAAACATCCGGTTTGACTATAGTATTTGAAGTATATTGTCAAGTTTTCGGCGATATCAATTTTTATTTTTTAGTTATTGAGGTGTTTGTAGTATATAAGTCAAGCAGAATTCGGCAAGCCTTAGGGGGTGGTTACATGGACCGCGCTGGCCCGGTTAACTGAGTTAGCTCGGTTAGCCGGGACATAGTTAATAGAAAATATACATGGTTTGGAAGCTCAACAAAAGTCATTGTTTTATGTTTTTGTTCAGGTTTTAATATGGAAATTTTTGCACTTTCACGGTTACTGAACATATTGTGTTTTCTGTATAATGAAGCAATCATCCAATAGCAACGTGTCGGTTCAATCACTCAACGCTTAAATATTAATTAACCTAAAACAAAGGATCTGGCACCTTCATGTACCTTTCAACATGAATCGTAGCTTGATTGTTACAGGGGATTGGCAAAAAAAATTAAGTTTGTCTAATTTGAAAGAACTCATAAAATTGTAAAGGAAGATCCTTTACAACTTTTTCGTATCTTTCTGCGTCTTCAAGATATTTCAATTTGTTTGATATGTAAATGAGATGGTCTCTGGCGTCAGGATTGGGGTAAAATATTTTCATACAGAGCAAAATCACTACATATCTAACATGAAATGTTCAGCATCGCAAGGAGTTTGTATGTGCACAGTTTCAGATGATTTCGCTGAACAAACTTAGAGATATAACTGGTTTTGCTACATGTGGAAATATTTTACCCCACACATGACGTCAGAGACCACCATTTACATATCAAACAAATTGAAATATCTTGAAAACGAAGAGAGATACGAAAAAGTTGTAAAGGATGTTCTATTATTTTGACGTTATTGATCATGATATTTTGATTAGTAAGCTGTCAAAAAGCGGTGTAAATGGTAACGAACTCGAATGGTTTAAGAGCTATTTACAGGGGAGAAATCAATTTGTCACGTGTGGAAGCGCAGAGTCCGAACGGCGTTCAATCACGCACGGGGTTCCACATCAACGGCATTACTGACGCCTGCAAAGATAGCGAGGCAGCGTTATATGCCGACGGTACGGAGATCCATGCTTGCGCAAAGGACGTCAGTGTAGCAGAACAACGAGTCAACCAAGATCTCGCAGGTATCGTGACATGGTGGAATCAGAACGGGTTAATTAGTAACCACAAAAAGTGTGAGACAATGCTGATTGGATCTAAGCACACTGTAAAAAAACACCAGAAAGTTGCAGATTGTCCTTGATGGAAATCCAATGAAACAATCGGATTATTACAAACATCTAGGAATTTACATTGATAATTGCCTTACTTGGAATAAACATGTAATTTATATACAATCCAGGGTGTATCCTATACTGAAACTGCTCAACAGAATTTCATCTTTCCTTAGCCGCAATATATTGCTTAGAATTTATAAGCAAACTGTGCTACCTTTGCTAGATTACGGATGCGTCGTATGGGGCGAGTGTAGTAAGGGCAACGCCCAATGCTTAGAACGCCTACAAAACCAGGCAATGAGGATAATATTACATACAAACCGTAAGACATGTACTCAGGAGATGCGTGCTAAATTGGTTTTATTGTCACTATACAGTAGACGTCGTTTTATCAGGTTGCAGTATGTTTACAAGATTATTAATAATGTAAATTTTCCTAAGCAGTTGGCAGGATATTTAGTAAAACGATCACAAAGACACTGCCGATCTCTTAGAGACTCAACATTATTAGATCTACCACCAGTTAAAACTAAATGCGGCCAGACCTCGTTCAAATTCTCGGCTGCTAGAGACTGGAACACACTACCAAGAGAAATACGAGAAAAAGAGACACTTGCGCAGTTTAAGTATAAACTGTTTAGATACTTGATGGATATGGACGGCGCTACACATGTTTGTAGCATATAGATTTTAGATTATTATAAATTTGTTTCTGACTATTATATTTTATAACTGTTTTGATATTTGTACATATACATTTGTATCACTGGTCACCGATTAATACCAGTCAATCTATATTGATTGACTGACCGGGTTTTATCAGTATAAATTAAAGATTTAATAATAATAATAATAATTACAATTTTATGAGTTCTTTCAAATTAGACAAACTTAATTTTTGTTGCCAATCCCCTTTAACCGCTTTGAAGTTTGCCGGGTTTCCAAACGATGTATATTTTCTATTAACTATGGCCAGGATGAGTTTTGATTACGATTACATGGAGCGGCTAGCCCGGTATGCCGGTATGAGTTTTGAATTGGATGATTTCAGGCCAAAATTCGCAATTATCAAACAAATAATATAATAGTTTTACTTAAGTTTTATACTAATTAGTATATTATTTATGTCGACACAATCTTTTGCAAGTCCATCGCAAGTCATAAAAATATTGTTATTATATATAGTCTTAGCTAACCCCCGAAAGCGTCTTGACTATGATCACGAAAGACACGAACAACATTTTCATGTTCTATTCCAGTTCCTTTCAGCACTATTTATTCACGCAGTCAAGTAAACTAAAGCCGGTTTTTCACTTGCGAATTTTTTCGCGTGAATCGACATTTTTCGTTTGTCTTATGAGCTCTCGGCTGGAACTAATTAGAAATCTATTCAATATCGCCTAGTTGAAAAAAAACCCTTTATATTCTGTATATCATTTCGAACGAAATTTCTCAAAACTTTGTATCTATGTGCCGACAAACCAAACTGAAAAAGATAATTTGTGTATGTTATTAGTGTTTTCAGCTTGTTGGTAAAGTTTTTTTCGTATGTTTTTGCTGTACAAGCTGTCGTATTAAGCTAGTTAAACTCAGAGAAAACTCTGAGCTCCAGACGGGACGCGAACCCACAACCTTCCGAATGCCATCCGGAAGCTCTCACCATTGAGCCACTGGAACTCAGATGGCAACCTCTTGGCAAGGCTCTTTTCAACCCGCAGCGCGAAGAAAAGACCTTGATATATCATGGTCACGTGATTACCAAAATCTGGTTGTGACAAATTTTGTTTGGACAGGGGTAGGGTGTAGAGGATTTAAAGCTTCTTGCCTGAAAGATTTTCCGTTTGAGAAAATACTTCGATCTTGGATTCAAGAGTTCAGCGCTAAGTGGGTACGATATGGCTATGATTTCTGATTATGTTCACAAGAAACGGGCGACGTACGAGGGACTGACGGCGTTGAAAAGCGAAAAGCAGTGAGCGCAGGTGGTAAATATTTTTCTCGTTTTAAATTCGGATTCCTTGTCTAGCTGCTCGTTTTTTTTGCTATAATGCTATCCTTATACACACTACTTGTTTTGATGTGAATACTACGCAAATTATCGAGGTGTGGAGCGGGGAGAAATCTTGCACAGGACGAGGCGAATTTCTCATATAAACAAGTGAAATATACAAAGATAATCAGTACTCAAACTTGAGGGCTGATCATTAATGTATAGTTCAAGATCCTGCGTTTTATTAGACTTATTATAATGTCCAAAATGTGCGAACCACTGTTTGAAATATTAAATATTACAAATAAACAGGAAATTGACTGCTCACAAGTGTTACAGAATTTTAGATATCTTTTGAAATACTTAACGCACAACATCGAGATATATATATATCATACAGAAGCTATTGAAAAATTATATACGTGGTGGAATTTTTAAGCTTCTAGTTAAACGGAAAATATTTTAAAAATCGAAAAACGTCTGTCGTTGTCGGTTTCCTGTTTATTTGTAATATAATATTATTACGAACAGTGGTTTCGCTCATTTTGGACAGTATAACAAGTTTCATAAAACGCAGAATCTTGAACTATACATCAAATGAAAGCTCATTCAACATCTAACAACATACGTACACAATATAGTTCAGCGATACGTAGTTCTGAAATTACTAGTCATCTTGTTCCACTGACAATATGCCGTATTGCCGCCGTGCCACCTTGGCTACGACAAGTTTGGTACTCACCGCTTTCTCTCTTGGAACCATTCAAAAGCCGTCGATTACTTGCTGTTTAAAATGCTGTTTAGTTCTTGACAAGTTTATCCGTCAGATAAAATTTAAAACCCCTCGAAAAAAATGCTAGTTCCTACCATTTGCGAGTCTCGATCTAGTTCTGGCGGCGCATGCTCTTTTCAATCGGCAACCGGTTTTTCGGTTTTCCGGCGATGGATTATCCCCAGCCTGGTTCCCAGGCCTCTCTTTTTAACGTCGAGCGGCAGACCGAAATTGTGAGAGGCCTGGAATAAAATGTTTTGCTTGGCCCCAAACTGATCTGGCCCCAAAACTGGCCCCAAATTATACAGGCGCCAAACGGCCGTTTGGCGGAAAACCAAGGCAGATAACACTCATGTCGGTCTGCACAATTCTTTAAAACATCATATAGCAAGGTTGCTCTACTGCCGAAACGTGAAAATAGCATATTTCGATTTGTATAAATGTGTTTCAACACAATCACTTCCTACGCCGAACACTACTTTATAAAGCCTCGTATGTAACAACCTTTTAACGTAATGTAAAATAAAGAAACCTACTCGTTTGCTGTCTGCTCTCAAGAAGAAGTTTGTTTCAGTCCCCTCGTTCATAAAGATTAAAGAATCCGAGCTCCAGCAGGATTCATGATAGATAAAGATGAACATTTTCCGCTAGTCCTCTCGCTCGGTCCCTATTCTGTGACGTCACCAAAATAAGTTCGAGAGAAAAGAGGACTAGGAACTAGTCTGGATTATCCCAGAGCCTTAGGCTGTAGTTTGCGCGCGGGCGTGAGAAGGGTCTGGGAACGAGATTGAGGTTGTTTTCGATATTTATACGCCTGCGAACTAGTCAATCCGTACGTGTATCACATGTATTTGTTGGGCTACAAGTCGTATTGTGTCGTATAGTTTATTTTCAGTAAATGTTTTGTGTACGTTATTTGTGTTTTCTGCTTGAGTTGGTAAAGTTTTTTCGTATGTTTTTGCTGTACAAGCTGTCGTAAGTTAAACTCAGAGAAACTCTCATTCTCGTGCCCAGAGGCATCTGGTCAAATCCATAACGGAAGCCAAGATTCTTGGTGCCGATGAAAAAATGCATGCGCGAATTTGTAACGAAATTATTGTCGGAACCATAAGTAGACTGGATTAAATAGACAACACTAAATAGGCTTTATTCAACTTAAAACCCAAACATAAAACTACAAGTATGACAAACATGTAGAGCTAACGAAGTATAAAGTAAAATACAAAATGGAGGTCACCAGACGAGCCTTATATCAGCACGAACTGACCAAATGCGACTGCGGGCTCGAATACCACAGGCAACCCAAATGTTTCATATAATATAAGTTTATGTCATTCTTCCTTCCTAGAAGTTCTAACTAACAGTTAAAGTTACAGTTCGCAGGGTTCTACCAACCATAACGAGATGGTGGTTTCACCTCTCGAGTGGAACGTCTTAATTGAGTCGTTGGATGAAGTTCAGGCACCTGGGTCATTAGATCTTGTTCAGGATCAGAAAGAGTCGACTCCTCATCTTCAACACTGTTACTGATAGGATTTGGAAGGACCTCCGGCGTTCCGTTCTGCATGGGAGTGGATGGACATGGAGCCAGATCACGGAGAGAAACGGTTGATTCTCTACCATCCATGTATCTCACACGTGCATAGGTTGGGTTGACATCTGTTAGTTCTACTTGGTCCACAAGTGGATCATTCTTACTTGTTCGAACAAACTGGCGTAACAGAACTGGCCCCGGAGAATACAGCCATGATGGCAATGATGCACCATGTGATGAGCGACGCTGGAAGTTGAAGAACCTCTCGTGTGGAGTCGTATTAGTGGAAGTAGAGAGAAGTGACCTTATGGAGTGGAGAGCATCTGGAAGCACGAGTTCCCATTGTAAGTCAGGCAGATTCACTGACTTCAGAGCAAGACGAACAGCCTTCCAGATGATACCATTGTATCGTTCAACCTGACCATTTCCGATTGGATGGTAAGGTGTAGTTTTGCTCGTTGCTATTCCCCGTTGCGATAGATACTCCTTGAGTTCTCGTGAAAGAAAGGAAGTGCCACGGTCTGAGTGAATGTAGTTAGGCATGCCACAGAGAGTAAATATCTGGTCAAGGCACTTGATGACCGTCGATGAATGCATATTTAGACATGGAAATGCAAACGGAAAACGCGAATACTCATCCACCACAGTGAGTATGTATGCGTTGCGAGATGCAGTAGATAGAGGCCCCTTGAAATCGATGCTAAGTCGCTCCATGGGCTGCGTGGCCTTGATGAGGACTCCGGGCTGTGGACGATAAAACTGAGGCTTGAGTTCTGCACAAATTCTACATGATGAGCATACTTTCTTGACTTCTTCAGTAGAGTATGGAAGATTTTTAGATCTCACGAAGTGTAGCAATCGCGTCACACCAGGATGACACAGCGCTGCATGGATTTCGATGAGACTAGATTGGTCGTCGACATGGAAGCAGTGAATGCACGTGTAAATGAATCTGGGGCAACGTTATCCTTGCCTGGTCGATACCTCACCATATAGCTGAAAGAAGCCAACTCAAGTCGCCAGTCTTGAATCTTGTTGTTCTTAATCTTTGTACGTTTCCTGCTGTCGAACATGAAGGCCACTGAGCGTTGATCAGTCTTAAGTGCAAAGTGACGACCAGCAAGAAAATGCCGCCACTTGCGGACTGCTTCTATGATAGCCATTGCCTCCCTTTTCAACTGCGGGATAGTGTAATTCACTGCTTTGGAGCGTTCTGGACATGAAAGCAACAGGTCGACCACCCTGGTTTAATGTAGCAGAGAGAGCAACTTCTGAGGCATCACATTCGACCACAAAGGGGAGACTTTCATCTATGGAGTGAAGAGTTGCTTTCTCGAGTTCCTTCTTGAGCATGTTGAACGCAGCTAGGGCAGTTGCATCCAATGGGAAGGTTGTAGTCTGCGTCAAAGGCTTTATCTTGTCAGAGAAGTTTGGTATCCACTTTGCGTAATAAGCAAACATGCCGACCACCCTACGGAGGGAGCGAGCATTTTCTGGAGAGGGAACTCTTGGAGGGGACGGAGTCTTTCCTGGTCAGGAGTAATTACACCATTACCAACACCGTATCCAAGTATGTTGATAGATGCCTTGGATTCCACAGATTTGCTTTCGTTAAGAGTAAGATTCCTGCGCTGGACTGCTTCATGAAATTTCTGAACATTTTCATCATGTTCCTTTTGATCACGCCCTGCCACTGTTATATTATCCAGATATCGAAATGTATCTTTGAGTTCTTCCTCTTCAACGAACCTGTCCATTGCCCTCTGAAAAACAGCAACACCATTTGTAACTCCAAAAGGTATGCGACAGAAGTGGTAGAGTCTTCCATTAGCTTCAAATCCAGTGTATTTCCGATCAGTCTCTTTTATCGGCACCTGATGATAAGCACTTTTAAGATCAAACGTTGAGTAAACTTTATAGCCTGCAAGGTTGTTGACCATGTCGTCGATCCTTGGAAGGTGGTAGGCATCAAGCTCGGTGTACTGATTGATGGTCTGCGAATAGTCTATGCAGAGCCGCTTCTTATGTCGGTTTGATGGATCCTTGACGACAACAACTTGTGCTCTCCAAGGCGATGAGCTGGGCTCAATAATCCCTTCCGAGTGAAGCTTAGTGATCTCTTGTTGTATAAAATCCTGATCCTCCTTGCTGAAACGCCTTGATTTACTTGCAATAGGTTTACAGCCGGGAAGAAGATTTGCAAATAGAGATGGTTCATCAAGTGAGGCTGCAGAGAGGCCACAGACTGGTGTAAACTTTGGAATTATCAACTCTGGTTTAGTACCACCAAATTCAATTGTGACACTCTTGTGCTCCTTTTGGAAGTCTTGACCAAGAATAATGTCACTACAAAGATCTTTAAGTACCCCCAGACGAATAGATGAGTAGACATGTTGATTAAGATTGATGTCCACAAAACAGTGACCAATAACATGCGTCCTGAGGGAGGTGAGGGCCATAGATATATTTTGTGTCGACGGATGGATATTGACATGCAGTTGTTTGGCCATGCTTTCACTTATGAAGCTGTCAGAACTTCCAGAATCAAGGAGCGCTGTCAAAACATTCCCACAGACTGAGACCTTCACAGAGGCTTGCATCAGACTCTCTGGACATGCAGCAACGATTGAACAAAGTGCCGGTGAAAACATTGAAGCAGTAGTGCTTTTAGTGGCTTTTGACGTACATACTTTAGCATAATGTCCCTTTTTACCACAGTTGTCACACAGAGAGTTTTGTGCTGGACAATTTCTTCTACTGTGAATGGAATTACCACAGAAATAGCACTTCTTCGATGTAAATGTTGCAGCAAGAGGAGAGTCAGGAACTTCAATGGTCTGTTTTGCTGAGGGAAAGGCCACTGCTGCAGCTGTAGGAATGCTAGGCATAGCATATGTTTCAGCGTTCTTCTGTGCTAAGTCTAAGGCATTGGCTTGGTCAAAGGCGGTTTTCAAATCTAATTGATTGTTCTCTAGAAGTCGTTGGCGGATTAATGGAGATAGTAGGCCATTAATAAAAGAATCACGAACCAATTCCTCACGATATTGCTCAGCAGTAACATCCTTGAGATTACAATTCTTGCTGAGTTTTCGAAGCTCTTGAAGGAACTCTGTAAGAGTTTCACCAGATTTCTGTCGTTTTGTTGCAAGCAAGTGTCGAGCAAATATTTCGTTTGGCGTTTTGATGAACAATTGATTTAATACCTCCAGTGCTGAATCATAGTCAGTACAGTCCTCAATATAATCATAAATATCATGTGATACATAGTTAACAAGAGTCTTGAATTTATCAGGAGCTCTTTCACCACATTCAGAAATGAAGTTAGTGAAGGTTTTATGCCAATGCTTCCATTCTTTAGCAGCCGAGGGCGAATTAGGATCCAAGACGAGTCGAGCTGGTTTGAGTAGCGTTTCCATTGATTTAAGTTGAATAAATTGTCGGAACCATAAGTAGGCTGGATTAAATAGACAACACTAAATAGGCTTTATTCAACTTAAAACCCAAACATAAAACTACAAGTATGACAAACATGTAGAGCTAACGAAGTATAAAGTAAAATACAAAATGGAGGTCACCAGACGAGCCTTATATCAGCACGAACTGACCAAATGCGACTGCGGGCTCGAATACCACAGGCAACCCAAATGTTTCATATAATATAAGTTTATGTCAAATATTATGAAATCGCTACGGGAAATAGACCGAAATACGTGAGGTAAACTCAGTAATTAAGTGCGCTAACTTGATATTATAAAGTCCGAAAGCTTTTGGTGTTCTTCCGTCAAGATTGAATGTACAATTTATGTTGCCAAAACACTACGCAAAGGACGTTGTTTATTCAAACGGGTCGAATCGACCAAATACGTCTCACTCGGGAGATATCGCAAGGGTTGCAAAACCATTGGGGCGAGCGCGCGGCCATGCCTTTTTATCCTTGTTAAAATCATGGCGAAACTTGCGAAGCAAGAAGGATATCGCTTCGGTTTTTGTCGAATTCGTCTTTAATCGTCGTTTGGATCGCTTTTCTGTGGGCTAGTATGTTCGTTCTTTGATTTTAGACCATTATGGCTGATAACCAACACGTAGAACATCTATAATACGAAAGTTTCCTCAACTGAGGGGTGGCTGCGCTGTTATGACGGGCACGACTGAGTGACAATTTCGATTCAGCAACGCAATGTAAATCTTTAGCTCCAACTCTCTTGTAAATCACTCGAACTTCAAGCGTATAGTAACGTAAGTAACCAGAGGTTCATCTTCGTCGTCTGAAGTCTGAAATATCCTCTTTCTCGTTATCAAACGAAGTGTATTATGTATATCTCCTCGCAGGAAAGGGATACGTTTCGGTTTACGCGTGTTTACGTCTAAATGCAGTTTAAGTCTAGATCTAACTATTAAGTATAAAAATAGAATCGTATATTGATTGTATTTTTGCCGAATTAAACGTGTAATTATTTTGAAGAACGAAGCAATTTTATTTGGGACATTAATTTGACACCATTGACATTGAAGGCTGATAAACAAGCGGAAAATAACAAATGTTTGCTTACGCCAAGTTTCTGCCGAAATCTGGTGATTTGGCCGCTTATTAAGAACCAAAATTTTAAGATAATACCTCATCACCCAACATTCTGGACTGCGTTTGTTGTTATTGTAGTATCCCACTATACAGCGTGGCGTTTTGTCTCTGCTAAAATCGACAAACAGCCGCGTCCCTCCCCCCCCCCCCCCCCCCTCCCTCAGTTGCATGAGGAAACTTTCGTATTATAGCGTTTCATGCGTTGGTTATCAGCGATAATGGTCTAAAGTCAAAGAACGAACATATACCAGCTCACAGGAAAGTGATCCAAACAACGATTAAAGGCGAATTCGAAAAAACCCCGAAGCGATACAGAGGCGGATCTAGGAATTTTGATACCTTAGGCAAAGTTGCTGTGGGCCCATATTTCTAGGGTCCGGCGCCCCCCGCTGGAAAATTTTTTAAATTTGGATTTCTGAAATGGCATTTCCTGCATTCTGACAGCACATTTGAGCAAAATTTTAAATGTTTTAAAACATGTTTTTAATGGACATTTTATCATTTTCAAGAAACATTTTATCTAAATTGGACTTTAATTGATATTTTCTTGTTGTCTTAGAAACCTTGTGATAGTTTGCAAGTGTGTAAGGCTAAGTTTTTCCAGGAATGAGGGTGGGGAAATCCAATAAACAGTAGAGAGATATGTGGTCACATTCTAATATAAAAAAGTTGGCTGTTTCGCTCTATGTCAAAGTTCATCAGCATGCCTAGGAAACACCAGTTACATTGTTTCAGTCAGTGAATCCAACATGGACAGCCTGACCAACACACAAGTGAAGGTCTAGCTGAATTTAACATTCTGCATAACCCAGAGCAAGGTGGGCTACCTTCTATGGCTGTTGAGCCCCACCTACCCAGAGCTGTCTGGCTTTCAAATGCCTGATACTTGCCTTTTAAACCTCAACCCAAGCAGACAATGTCTGGTTAGGAGTCAGGAGAAGCTTTTGTTAATGACCATAATGGACATTACATGGACAATAGACATAGAAGAGCTCAACTCTCTACATCATCCCGATCATTCTAACCCCCATCTAATATGCCACTACCCATTCCCCTACTAACCCATGTTACTATGAGCTGTCTGGTTTTCAGGCACCAGCAACCCAAGTTCAATTCCTGTCCAGTGCAATTATCAGATTAAAATTTCATAATAGTCACATGTGAGAAGAATGCTTACTTGATGTATAACGATAATACATGGAAATTTGTAGAAATGTCATGTAGATATTTATTGCTTAGCTTTTGATCTGTTTCCCCAGGCCCAGACCTTATTACTTATATGTTAAAAAGTTATTACTTATAATACCATATGTTATATACAGTATATAGACAATTAACTGACTTGTATAAATATGAACTGAGGACGAATGTATTATGTAAACTACTGTGGAAAGGCAATCTGACTCTGCATCATGATTATGACATACTATAGCGAGTATCTAGAATTGAAACACTACCTAAGTAGTGTTTATAGTACTACATGAAGCATTTAATAGCATTGGTTTATACCAGTGTGCTCAACGCAGATTATGCTAATATGGAACGGATATCAACAAAGGTTAGGGAAGTAACATGACAACAGACTAACATCGATATTGAATCCATATTGATGAACTACTGTACCTATAAGCTTACCTTAGAGCGACATATGGCTTTAATACTCTAGCTTGTCCGCCTTCATGTGTTGTGGCAAATAGACCGTACGTCTCAGCACCGTCGATGTCTTCCCAATCTTGGGGAAATGCTCTCCGGCCGCCAGTACTCGACAAGCACTGATTCTCACAGACAAATCAACATACATTTGCCGCAAAAGAACATCATCGCTGCTTTTTAAAGCACACAACGCACGATCTAACAAGCTTGTAAAAGCCATGAATCGATCGAACAGAATTAGACTGAACTAAGACCTTGCAACCTTGCAGGCTTCCAAACATAAGCTTGAAGTCGAGTAGCAATCCTGTTCATGATGCTGCAAATGCGGCAAAGTTAGTCAAACCGTCCTGTATCAGCCAATCAAAACCCAAGTGCGTCAAGAAACTTTACTTCCGACGTAATTGCATGCACTTCCGACGTATTTGCATTGTTTTCGACCAATCAGCGCTCGTTATTTCGACGTATTTCGGCCAGTTCGACGTATAAAATTGTACCCATTTGTAAAGATTTACACCTCTATCCCTAGGCCGAGCGTATAAGACTGCTCTAATGGTCTGGTGCATAGTTAGCTCACGTGCAATCAACACGGGGGAATGAATAGGACCGGACGTAGAGAGATTTATTGCGTTATTGCGCTCGCATTCGCTCCTCGAAATCGGTTTTAAAATAAAATTTTAAAAATTTGGAAAGTAATAAATATTTAGCCATTTTTTATTGAATTAATTAGTCAGCTTTTTAAAATTGAATTAATTAGTCAATTTTTTTTACGTTAGTCGCTTGACGTGTTTGACGTACCCTAGATCCGCCTCTGGATATCCTTCTTGCTTCGCGAGTTTCGCCATGATTTTAACAAGGATAAATAGGTATGGCCGCGCGCTCGCCCCAATGGTTTTGCACCCGTTGCAATATGGCGAAAAAACCTTGAACTCCCCTATTCATCGCATTTTTTAGCGCTGAAATGCTAATCGAAAGCCTAGATTTTACCGACATAAAAGATCTACAGTTACTCCTTTTATAGCATGTTCGTGATTGTCCATTTGTCCCTGTCATCGTCATAGGACATAACTTGATACATGTATTTTATATTTCACGGGGAGCACGCCCCGCACGGGACTTTATGGTGTCTCGTTCACCCTTTTCCTGCTTGGGTTGTCTACTTCTGTTATTGTGTATCACTATGTGTCTTACTTATTCAGTTATCATACAGCAACCCAATAAAGTTGTTAAAAGAAGCACTATAGGTAAACAACTTGATCATATGAAATCGGAAACGGTAACGATCACGCTGTTTGACACAACACGGACACACAAAATCGTTCGATTTTACTTAGGAAATTATGAATATTATCACAATTCGAATTAATTGCTTTGGAAAGAATAACCATCAATTTACCTTCGTGGGCAACGGACAGGTTTCCAACTAGCATTTCGGCAAGAAAACGGCATTGGAGTGAAACTATCCAGCCGTCGTCGAGGGTTGAATCACCAAATCACGTATACGTTATGCATGTTAATTACATGGTCACCTCGAAGTCCTTTGCTTCAAGAGGGACGATTAATGTCGTATTTCCCTCATAAATACTGGATGAGGGACGTTTAGAACTAAACATCCCTCATCCAGTATTCATGAAGGACAATTAGACTAAACGTCCCTCGTTACTATTCATGAGGAAATCTTCCTTCACCACGGTGGCGTCCGAATATTTAAGTATAGGATAAAGCCCGAGAACGAGGGCTGTATGCGCTGTATGCTATATATACAGCCCGCGGGACATCAAAGAAAACCGACTCAATCATGAAATAATCTTGTTTAAAGCCTCCAAACGTTATGGGAATATAATTTGTCTTTGCGCATGCGTCAAAGGACAAACTGTTTTACACACAAATTATTAATCTTTTGAGCTTACAAAACAAGCTGTAAAGAACTTCGTGGCGATAATCACCGCCACCCTTCTTTCTTACTTCGAGTGTACGCTTACCCAGCCAATAGTTCATTTCTTTGACAGTCACGTTTTCGATGCTTGGTACACAAGTAAATTCTGCGTTCTCTGCTCTAAAGTCGCGGAACTCCTTATTCCTTGCCTCAGTCCATTGCTTGTATACGTTCCTAAAGGAACTTTATTTTCCCTTGCTTCGGCAACTTCTTTATCGCTCACAAACGAAAAGCGGTCACAGCCATCACTGCCGACTGAAGAAAAACTAAAGCCTCGGGAGTGTTTTATGGACAAAACCCTCCCTCGGCTTTCGGGGACATTTAATCACTAATATCCCTCAACACCATGCATTTACTTATAAATAAAATCGTTCGATTTTGAAAGTGAAATTTGGAACTTATCGCAATTTGAACTCACTTTTCCTTTGGCAATCCTTGTTTGTAAGCATCATCCGCAACTCACCCATAATCTTGGCTCTTGACAATGTTTTGACTCTTTATTGTATAAGTATGTTTCTCCAGCATAAAGTGATAAAAGGGGGTAAAAACCAAGTTTTCGGACTATGCGTCCATCGTCAGGGTAAAATGGTTCAAACAAGCTTCTATCTCTGTTAAAATACAATTACATATGAAAATTATCAAACTTATAAAATATAACTGCAAAGGATTAATTAATTAAAACTACTAAAATTGATCAACAATGTTTGAAATTAAGCTCTTCCTAATGAGTGGTTTATATACTTCAGGGAGTGTTCGTCCATTGTCTTTCTTCCAAATACCATTTCTTGCCTTTTCAATAAACCATGCTTCCTTCCATTTCATTTGTGACCATCTGTTCTCTTTACATACAATCTTTACATCCTCCCATGCCACCGAGTGTTCATTATCGTGTGCATGTTTTGCTAACGCCGAATTCTCAGTCCTTGCCAATCGTACCCTCCTGTGATATTCATTCTTTCGTGTCCCCAAAGCGCGTCCCATCTCTCCGTGCTTAAAAAAGATCCCATTAAATCTTGCGAAACAAAAATGAAAAGGCTCCTTTCATCGAAGAGGACAAAACTTGGTGACAAGCTATTCAGAATCAGAATATTCAGTTTACAGTTGAGAAGTATAAAGAAAGCGGCATATTTCATAAAGTTTTGAACTTCGTTTATTTCCTTAATTGCCATTGCTTAAAGTTTGGCTGATTTGGGACCTTACATCCCTCCCTTCCATACTGCGTTGGATTATCCCGACTTCTAGATCGACACATTCTGGCCCAGTGGTTTGGCTTACCACATCGAATGCAAGTTGATCCCCAAGCAGGACACTTATTCCGCGAGTTATCAGGGTGGACCTTTCCACAGTTATTGCAAATTTTCCTAGCTTGTTTGTCATCCCTATTATTGATTAAGTTGATATTCTGATCTACTGGGACCAACAATTGTTCTAAATTCGAGTGTGTTATTTCATAATTCCTAGCAATATCAATAGCGTCATCCAAACTAGGGCTTTCATTGTTTTCGAGCAATTTCCCCTGTACTCTTCGGTGTTTAGTTCTTATTATCAATTGTTCTATTAACTGCTCTCCTAGCCCTTTCACATCTCTGAATTTGCATTTTGTCGCCTGATTTCGACATCTCGTTACATAATCATCGAGGGACTCGTCGGGTTTTTGTATACGAAAATTCATTTGCGGGGCAAGGTGCTGTTCGAACCTTCCTGGTTCGCTAACAGGCTCGAGTCCCGTCTGGAGATCAGAGTTTTCTGAGTTTAACTTACGACAGCTTGTACAGTAAAACATAGGAAGATAAAAAGATAATTTGAGTTGTTTAGTCGCCAAATAGGAATCTCCCGTCTGGAGATCAGAGTTTTCTGAGTTTAACTTACGACAGCTTGTACAGTAAAACATAGGAAGATAAAAAGATAATTTGAGTTGTTTAGTCGCCAAATAGGAATGAAAAATATCTAACTTTTCAAAAATTGCCCGAAATGTTCTTTTTTTTTAAGAGGGTACGTGAGCTGTTAGCAACTTATTAAGAATAATATTTAAGAATATTTCAATTCGATGTTTGTGCATGATAGAAAATGATGTATATATTAATTATTTGAATGTTTGCATGGTGTAAAATTGTATTATAAAATTAAGTGTCCTCTATGCACGCTCTGATTGGCTGGACCCGTGAATTTATAAGGGTACGAAGATCATGAATGACGTGAAATGGCGTGGCGTCACCTGGCGGGAAAAGCTAGCGAACTTTCAAACTATCCCACTTTTAGTTTGTTTTTTCCCTCGTGCACATGTGCTCTTATAAAGGTACATTTGACGTGATTTGAACACGAAAGAAGTGTAAAGGTACAAACGTTTCGTGTTCAAATGTCGTCAAGCGTGCCTTTAAAAAAGTACATATGCACGGACGTTTATGTTTTGGATAGGTATAATAGCATGGTTTTAATTGAGTTCAATTTGGAAAAAAACATGCAGACTATCAAAAAGGATGAGTGCTATTTGAGGTCTTTGAAAAACTCACGAGGGTTTTTTTGCATGTTTTCCCAAATTGCACGAGAGACCATGCTATTACTTATTAACAAATAAAACATGAAGCTCCGTGCATATGTACTCTTATAAAGGTACGTTTGACGTCATTTGAACACGAATGAAGTTGAACCTTTACACTTCTTTCGTGTTCAAATCACGTCAAACGTACCTTTGTAAGAGTACATATGCACAGGAGTGGTATGTTTTATTTGTTTTATAAAATAAGAAGAAGAAAAATCAAACTAAAAGTGAGGTAGTTTTGGAATTTGGCGGGCTTTTCCGGCCAGCTAACGCCATTCTACGCCATTTTACGTCATTCATGATCTATGTTCTCTTATAAATGCACGGAGCCCAGCCAATCAGAGCGTGCGTAGAGTAGGCTGTTGCGGTATATCGATATATCGATAATTATCGGGTTTTTTCAAATATCGGTTATTCGGTATTTTAAATTTGAAAATATCGATATACCGAAAATATCGAAATGTTACCGAAAATATCGAAATCTACGATATTATCGGTATTAGAGGCGCGAAGACCGATTATCACTGTTTTGACGCTTGATTTTTTGTTGAACTTCTGTTGCGGAAGTTTCCGGACTCTCTTTGCGGCAAATCACGCCACCTATTGTCAAACTATGACTCATCCTGAATACCTAATGCGTTTCAATTCCCAAAGCGCACATTTCATGGGCTGTCGACTCGACAGTGTCGAGGATAGACCCATCGCAGTCTTTAGAAATTTTTTCGCACGCGATGAGTCATCGCTAGAATAAATAGAACATGTTTGTGACAGATGCAGTATATACTGACTCAATCGACAATCTCCAGACTTCTTTACTGCCGATGGCGATGGTGAACAGATGAACGACGACACTGTCACTGAAAAGCCAAACGAGCTTATTGTCGTCAAAGAAGCTCTTTTAAAAGAATGAAATAAAAGTAGCGTGCTGCGTAGGCAGTGTAGAAATAACAATCGAAATATAGTAACTTAGGTTAGATATACTGCCGAAACAGAGAACGTAGGAATCTAACGTTTCGAGCGAAGGCCCTTCGTCAGAGAGAAACCTCTTTTAAAAGAAGCTGTGTTCGCTTCAAGTGACGTTCCTGAAGACGAGCCATGTCAACCACCACCACAGAAACGTCAGAAAGTCAAGAAGACGCTTGGCTCCTGACCACCATGCGGAAGTCGTCGCAGATATCATCGCCATCACAGTCGCCGCGCGATCGATTGCAGAAGGAGATGGATAAATACATAAAAATCCAAACAATTGATGGCGAAAAATTAGGCTTAAAATATAGTTAATTTCCATCGCGGAAAAATATCGATATATCGGGTTTTTTCTTTCGATAACCGATATCGGTATTTTTTCAATACCGCAACAGCCTAGCGTAGAGGACACCTTATTTTATAATTAGTAATATACATGAAAAATATCCAAGTCAACTGTACTTACATTTACGTACAGTTCCCTTTCGGCAGTGTCCATTCCTCGAATATTTGGTTGTTTTAGAATGCTTTGCTTCTTCTACCACTATTAGAGAAAGTTTACTATAAGCACTAAGAATCTTCTAGTTTTCTTGCAGGTATTATACTTGATAACAATAATGGAATAATTAGCTTCAAATGTTAACGAATCTTTGTTCTCCGTTTCAAATCTTGGACACCATATTTGTTTGTTTTGTGCAGAAAGTGCGTACGCACGAGGTTGGAAAATGCCATCCGTCGAAATCCGTTGTAAAACGTGATTGTCTCTTTTCAGTTTTTATTGTTTTTGATTGGCTTATTCGCTTAAAAAATTTGCGTTGTATTTCCTTTTTTCTGCACTGTATTTCCTTCAAACTGCATTGCTGTTAGCCAATCAAGAATTTTTGCCATGTATATTATTAATTTTTTAATCGCCGCTGAGCTTTCGACCTGTCGACCAAGACCTTCAACAAAGCAAATAAGCAATAAATAATAAACGTGGTGTTTCCACAAATTCTCGCTTCTGTTACAAATGATGTATTTGTTACAAAAATTAATGTTTTGGTATTTTCCCACTATTATTGGTTTGTACACTCTAAAAAAAGGTGTGTTCAAATAACACACCTTTTTTGTCCAGAAATTGACACGCTTTAAGGTGTGTTATTCAACACACCTTGGTGTGTTATTCAACACCTTGGTGTGTTATTCAACACACCTTGGTGTGTTCAATAACACACCTTAAGGTGTGTTTTCCGTTTGTCCAGAATTTGACACGTTTTAAGGTGTGTTTTTAGAAAGGTGTGTTATGCAACACACCAACGTGTGTTATTCAACACACCAAGATGTGTTATTCAACACACCAAGGTGTGTTATTCAACACACCAAGGTGTGTTATGTAACACACCTTCAGTTGTATTGAATAACACACTATAGGTGTATTATTTAACACACCATTAGGTGTGTTATGCAACACACCTTTGCAGTAGATGTGTTGTTTAACAAGGTGTGTTACAAATAACACACCTTCAGCTGTGTTAAATAAAAAATATATGGTAAATACACAGAATGCATATACATGTATGATAAATATATTTATTAAATAATAAACACTAATTTTACATAGTTATAGCTATATATGGCTTAGTTTAAGTGAATACAACAAAAATAGCAAATCCATACAGGTTTGTCCTTTTTATGATACTGCGCTTTTCGGCTAAGCTTGGAGACGACCAGTTTGATCGAAAAGTTTGAACATTGAAATGCATACGTTACCAAGGGCAATTTAGGATGTAATTGTCAAGGGCAAATTCAAAAGTTTAGGCAACGCCTTAATTTCTATTGGTCAAAATGTTCAAACATTCAAATTTCCCATGGGAACGTGTCAAATCGTGAAACGATCAAACTTTTTAATAAAACTTCCGGTCTCCAAGCTTAACCGAAAATCGCAGTAAAAGTATTATGCAGCTAGAACTATAATAATATCCATACAAGTGAAGTTAAATAGCAATGAAATGATTATAAATTGTCCTTTTTATAATAAAGGTATAATGTAACTACATGCAGTTGCTGCTGCTTATAAGCAAAAGTCCCTAATATGGAAAAGTTGCTTAATATATATAAAGTTTTCGTCCGTTGCCATTTATATGCAAAATCCGCTTATAAGCAAAAACCTAGAATAACCACTTAACCATGTTATATGTACATATGTGGTTCTGCATCTATATCCAAAATACATCGTTCAGCATTTAGGATACTACATGACATACATGTATTTAGAATGTTGGTATTTTCAAAGTGTACTTAACAACAATCCAATCTTGGAGATCAACAATCCTTTTCTTTCATTGAGAAGTTGGCTTTTGCATCATCACTCAATGTGCACCAGACCGGTCCTGTAAAATGAAAAAATTAATTCAACAATTTGTTAACTAATATTTAATATTAAATCAAATATTCAAAGGGTATACATTAACCACTTTGCAACAAAACTCAAAATTTCAATTTATAAGTTAAAATTTTGATATTATTGTGATTTTTCTTTATTTAAATACATTAGTCACTCCATTTAACCCACTGATGCCTACAATAGGGTGTCTGAGGAATCATCTGCTGATAAACAGAGTAAAACAACAAAGGGGACATTTTCGGAGCTGGCTCAGGCACGAATGGGTAATAATTGTTTAGCTCAATACCACTGCTACCACCCCTTAGAGAGTAAAATCATCTGGAGTGTAAATTAATGTCAATATTAAACTTTATATACAAAGTATATATATGACTTAATCTTCCATCATATACTGCATCACAGATGAGCTCTCAGTAATGACCTACTACGGCTACCAGCTGACTAGCTTCCTAGGGTCAAGAGTAAGATTCCCTCCACAGGTCACATATCACACAATACATTCCTCCTAACTACAAGATTGCAGTTACCGAACAAACAATTTGGACAGAAAATTCTACTTTCCTAGCAAAATTCTTGTAATTTTGAAGACAATTAGAATATAGGGATGTTTAGTAATGATTAAGGAGTATGCAGTATCTGTGTATCACTAAAATCATACCAAATGAATATTATTAGTGTTATACCAGTTTGTGTCTTATTTATCAAACTGATCAACTTTCTAAAATATCCAGATGTGGGATATGTGTTTTACTGTTTTTAGCATATCAATGACACTGATATATATATATATATAAATATATTATATATATAAATATATATATATATATATATATATATATATATATATATATATATATATATATATATATAAGCGAAACACGTGTCTGTAGATTGAACTATATATATATAATTATAATATATATATATATACCTTTGTGGAAGTTTGAGCACTCTGGCCCTATACCACCTCATGCTCTCTAGATGTGCGCACTATTTACATTATCGCACAATCGTTGTCACCGGCAATTGCTTGGGGTATATATAAGTAGTGTTCTCACATCTAGATTGTTCCAAGCTACACTGATGAGCCGTAGTACAGCGAAACACATGTCTGTATATTGAACTATATATATATTTATTAAATAGGTTGCGTCTTACGCACACTGTGATTGGTCAATTACCGTGTTTATATCAGGCTATGTAAACACGGTTGTGATGTCACGGCACATTTTTTAGCCTTATTTCATAAAAGAAATAGAAAATGGATGCCCTGTGTTTATATAACCTGATGCAAACACTTGAGTGAGTTGGGAGAATTCGAAAGTACTTATGTAAACTCTCACCTATGGCTCGGGTTCACATAAACTTTCAAATTCTCCCAACTCACTCTCGTGTTTGCATCAGGCTATATAAACACAGGCGGCCATTTTCTATTTCTTAAATATTATATATAGTTAGACCAATATATGATCTGCAATTAGTATTTTGAGATATCAACATGCATAATGGAATAGATCATTATGTCATTAGTCAATAAATAAACTACTACACATGTAAAAAGCTGTTACAAACCTGCAAGCAAGTTGTTACAAGGCTGTTCAACAGGCCGTCACCGTCATGTGTTTGCACTGGCTGTCCCAGTCTGTTAACATGTCTGTAACAGGTTGTTGACAACTTGTAACAAGGACTTCTTGGTTCAACTGGATTTTCATGGCTTCTAGTTAAATCTTTCCGTAAGAAGAACATGTTACTTCGGTGAAGACTGTCTGCTTGATCTCTTCGCAAACAAAAAGTCTTTTATTACCAAAAGTTTCTATAGCTTGAATGAGTTGAATCTCAAAAGTCAAAACACCATCACAAACGAATTTCAAACGTGGCGCGCTGATGATGATGAGATGAGATGAGATCGAGATTCGAGATGACGCTATCCCAAGTATCAATGCGCGCTCGCTAGCTGCGCGGTTTAATGGCTGCATGCGCCTGGGTACGACCACGGTACGACACTGTTGACGGCGCTGTTTAACCAGAAGTTTTATTAGCCTTTCTTTCTGAATTCTGATATGCTATTCCAGTGTTTCAAAATTACAAACCTATTGATTTGGAATTACTTCATGCACATTTAGATATAGATATAAAGTTTTAAACGTAGGGATATTTAAACTAAAGAAATGTTTTATTATATTTACAAGATGTGTTATTCCAAAGCGTTTGTTGGTGTTACCGAAATTATTCTGTTTGAAGAGTGAATTATTTCAAAAGATGTGCTGTTTTAAAAAGCGTGTTTTTCGAAAGGTGTATTATTATTGTGAAAGGTGTGTTATGTGAAAGGTGTGTTTTTTATGATGTGTCACTCAAAAGGTGTGTTATTCTTAAGAAGGTGTGTTATTGTGAAAGGTGTGTTATTTGAAAGGTGTGTTTTTTATAAGATGTGTTAGTCAAAAGGTGTGTTATTCTTAAGAAGGTGTGTTAGTGTAAAAGGTGTGTTTTTCGCAAAGGTGTGTTTTCGATCCAAGGTGTGTTAAAAATAATACACCTTAGTTTTGACAAGGTGTGTTAGTCAAAAGTGTTATTAGAAGATGTGTTAAAAAGCACACCCAGGTGTGTAAATCAGCACACCAAGGTGTGTAAATTAACACAGTTTGGTGTATTTTGTAACACACCATGGTGTGTTTCAAAAGATACACACAAAAACGTGTGTTAAAATAACACACCTTGGTGTGTTATTTAACACATCTTTTTTTAGAGTAATTCTTATGGCCAACTGGAAGAGATAATTGTCTGGGAGGATGGCAAGTTCTTTGTTGTACAAGTTTTAGAGACACTATCTTTTCACAGTCATTTTATGTGTTATAAAGTTGTTCCAACTAATGAAAGGGTGGTAGTTGTACTCCAGAATTTACCATGGCATGGGGTGTTGAACATTGTAAGAAAACATGGTAATTTGTTTATAGTTGAGAAAGATACTGCAAATGTAGAAGACATGTAAATAGATAACTTGGGCCAGTTTGGATACCTTTCCATGTGATAAGTCTTAAAGACCAGTGCTATATACCCATGCTTTGAACAACCAAAACTACATTTCATTCATCGAATATCATTCTCAGATAGATAACAAGCTTGATAAAAAACACAAGTATAACACTTTTTTCTTGGATCTTATTTGCTGGATAAGCGAGCTATGGCCTCGGTATATAAATTATATATATATATATGAGTGTCTTATATGAAATATATGTGTGAAATATAGAAAAATATAGAAAAATTAATCAAAAGATTAACAGTTATAATAACAAGCATATGCCCTATGTTATAAATAAGGTGTGTTCTTTGAAACATGGTTTTTAAAAAGGTGTGTTATTATATTATGTTATTTAAGAAGATGTGTTATTAACGAAGGTGTGTAATTAAAAGGTGTGTTTTTTGGAAAGGTGTGTCACAAAAGGTGTGTTTTTTCAAAGGTGTGTTAATGCTAAGGTGTGTTATTCAGAAAAGGTGTGTTAAATTAACACACCTCGCATGCAAAGGTGTGTTATAACAAGGTGTGTTATTTTCAAGGTGTGTCAAATAACACACCCGGGTGTGTTATTCAACACACATAGGTGTGTTATCCAACACACCAATGTGTGTTTTGTAACAAACCAAGATGTGTAATTGATTATTTTTTTGATAAGGTGTGTTAAAATAACACACCTTAGTGTGTTTCAAAACACACGTTGGTGTGTTTCAAAACACACCTTTTTTTAGAGTGTACTTGACGTCATGGCGGTCATGTTGGAGGAATCTCATTTGGAGTATGTTTCCGTCCAACATGACCACCGTATTTTGTTTCCTAAGTCTCAAGGGTTGGTTGCAAACAATCAATTGCTACCTTAACTTTAGAGTACGGTCCGTTTCCCTAATAAATCGTCTATAGAAGGTGATTGGTACTGAAAGAGTTAGGGAGATAATCTCTTGGATAGTGAATCAAAATAATAACGTGTCGACTGCTATACAGGTACATCAAGAAGGATATGATCAACGGCATCGAAGATCTCCAATTCAAGGTGAGGTTTCTAACTGTTGTTCAGTGAACTCTAATACCTGGACCAAAACGATAATTGCAAACTGAATTTTGAAGCCATGATGGAGACGGCAGACCTTTAGAGAAAAATTCTAATTAAGATAAAAGTATTTTATCAGCAAATAAGTAGCTTGGAATTAGTAGAAAAGAATTCGAGTCCGAATCTTTTTGTCCAATCTCCAGTCTCAAAAGTGAAATAGTGTCGTGAATTAGTTTAGAATCATTTTCAGAGAAACGTGAAGAAAGAAAATATCTTAAAGTTTGTTGAAAAGTTTGAACAATTAGATGTGTGAATTGGATAAGTTGTATACATTGTTTATGGCCGAACTGTCTATAGGCGTATATATTTCATATCCGATCCCTCATGATAATACGTGACTTTTAATTCACATTGAGTTCTTAGTGTTTCGTTTAAAGGGTGTTCTGTGGACACTAGTCCTGATGGGTATTCTTCACTAGAGGAAGACGACGTGAGTGTAGAATTCATTAAAAATGGTACCACTTACATCGCGAGACTTCGATGGAAACTTCCAAAAGGTACGCTAGCACAAAGCAAAATTCCAGAGAAACGTTGTGAGGTATGACTTAGGTCGTTTTGAATAAATATCACTGCGACATTTCATTTATAAACATAAAATATAAAACCATACTTTCCGAGACGTTTCCTATCGACAAGTAAAATCGTCAGGCGCGATAGACAGAGCAAAAAAAGTTGTTCCACAACAACATTGAGCATGAAAGGGTTAATAAGTAGCAGCGTAGTTAATAGAAAATATACATGGTTTGTAAACCCGGCAAACTTCAAAGCGGTTAACAATCAAGTTACGATTCATGTTGAAAGGCACATGAAGGTGCCAAATCCTTTGTTTTAGGTTTATTAATATTTAAACAGTACGGTTAAGTGATTGAACCCAAACGTTACTATTGGATGATTGCTTCATTATACAAAAAACACAATATGTTCAGTAACCGTGAAAGTGCAAAAATTTCCATAAACCTGAACAAAAACATAAAACAATGACTTTTGTTGAGCTTCCAAACCATGTATATTTTCTATTAACTATGGTAAGAGTTAATTACCGAGAACGGAGCCTTTTAGCCAAATACAGCCCGAGGGGCTGCAGGCCCCGGGCCCCGAGGGGTTTATTTGGATAAAAACCGAGGTTCGAGGAGTTACTTAATAGTTGGGGAGTAAATAACTGACGTAGTTACTCGAGTTCGATAACTAACGTATACCTAAGGCGGTTTTACACTATGCAATTTTCCGTGCAACTTAATTGTCTCGCAATTTTGTTGCGACGCAAGTTGCACGAAAAATTGCATAGTGTAACATGTCCTGCGTCAGGTCTCGCAACATTTTTGTTGCAGCAAGCGTTGCACGAAGTAGAATCAAGTTCTACTTTCGCAACGATTGCGGCAACGCCGCTGCAACAGATTATTTGAAGCATTGCACAGTGTAAAGGCTGATTTCCAGTCAGTGGAATTTTTCTAGCGAAATTAGGTTTTGCGGCAAAACCTGGGCGAAAACCCGCAAAACCTGGGCGCTTCAAGCGTGATTTAAATTCGTCTAGTTGTAAGTATATATGTGTGAATTTTTCCATCTTACATGGTATATTAGGTAAGCAGTTAGTCTGAACAGTAAATTTGATATTCCTGTATATTTTGCGGTAAAAATAGTAATATAACAACGTTTATCCGACGGTTAAGCGAGGTGAACACAGCAGGGGGTAATGTAGAGGATTTATATTATTAAAACACTGCTCAATTTTATGGTCAACGAACAAGTCATATAGATACATATTGATCTTATGAAAGAGGATATGAACAGTTAAATGGTATTAAACAGTATGCATTTCTATGCCATATAAAATAAATCAATTATAAAATAGAATATAGTATTAACGTTACTATATATATATATATATATATATATATACTCACACAGTGTGCTTGGGCTACCTATGTTTCTAGGGTATTCTGTAACCTTAAGGTGTTAATCCGAGTGACGAAACATACTGGACAAGTAGAGAAAACTCTACTTGGCCCGGATGGGATTCAACCCGCGACCTCGCGAGTTCGAATCCCAGCCAGGCCAAGTAGAGTTTTCTCTACTTGTCCGGTATGTTTCGTCACTCGGAGTAACACCTTAAGGTTATAATAATTAATATAATTCTCCACCCGAGTTCACTGTCCCACAATAATCATTTGAAATCGTCATGAATGAAGACCATTGTCAAGATATTGAAGAAACTAGTCTGTTTCGAAATATTAAAAGGCCTATCAATGGTACTGTCATTCGCCCTTCAGCCCCCAACTTGACCTGTAGCTCAGTTGGTAGAGCATCGGACAAGTAAACCAAAGGTCGCGGGTTCGAATCCCAGCCGGGCCAAGTAGTGTTTTCTCTACTTGTCAAGTATGGTTCATCACTGAGTTCACTGTCCCACAATCATTGGAAACCTATACTTATAGTAGTTATACTCAGGTACTGCATATTACCGCGAGCGGGTTATTCTCTAGTGTTTATGCGAGGTAAGCTAACTAGGGCTAGCTTACCAGACCTGCACTAAAGCATATAACCTTGATTACAATCCTCTCCATGCATTTTAACATGTACACCCGATTCCAAAATTACGCGACCTCGAAAGTTGACATGCATGTCGGCGTGATGTTAGTTTTATAGCATTTTGTTGCCACAAAATGGCAGACAACAATACGAACGGCTGTTCGGAAAACGCGAGGTGCGGGGTCAATTTAATTTTTAATAATAATAAAAGCGCATAAAGTATATCCTTTAGTTGTTGTTGTTTTAAAATTATTCCTATTGAAAATAATCCTATATAAGCGGTGCAGTATTACAGATAGCTGTTTTAAAGTGCCCCTGAGATCAAATTTTTTTATTGTGTTTTTTTTTACATATTCGTAAAGAATATGGCGTTTTTAATGAACTAGCCAAATTTCAAGCAAATCCGTGCATGAGAAGCCGGGTTTTATTACGCGGGTTTTTGTACGAGGTAAAACGGCCGCCATTAAAATAACATGTTCCGGAAACCGCCACTACAAACCAACGGAAGTGACGTCAAAGATTCAACACGGTTGAAAGCCGTATACATGTTCCCTATGGATCGTTTTCACTCACGTGATCGGTGACCCCATGGGGGTGGTGAAACAATACGAAATATTTGAATAAGAAAGAGCTAATTCCCATACCGTACACCAATATGGCCGCCATTTCATTGTTTTGGTACACCAATATGGCCGCCGTGACGTCAGGTGAAAACGATCTATAAGTTCGGTGTTGTTTTGGGTTGCCTTTTACGAATTGTCGAGTATTTCAAGGGACGAATGGTACGAAAATTCGTCCGAGCATAGTTCAAAAGCATCTTCTGAAATCTCGGAAGACAATTTCTATTTGACAAGCGAAGAATTTGCGCCGTATCATTACGACGAAAACGTTGAGTCTGTTGAGCCGATAATTTGCTACTGAAGAAGAAGCTGTTGTTTATGCACAAAAATTAGCTCAAGAAGAAGAAGAAGAAGAAACGCTTTGGAGTAGGTTCTCTGGAGAAGAGAGCATCGAAAACTGGTTAGTAATAATCTCCGTTGTCGTGGAATTTAAATACTTTTTATTATATAAAATAGCTAGATGGTTTATTGATTTTTCTGGCAGTAATAAAATTGATAATCTCACGTTAGTCACATGTACTGTATGATTAAATTTATTCATGATAATCTCAATGTGTCGATTATTATGAATACTGCTCTATTTTTGTGGGGCAATAGGACTATTTTTTATATAATAAAAAGAACAATACATGGATGTTTGGAAATATGAAATTTATTTCTTGTGTTGAACAGAGAGATATCCTGGTCAACACTCGAAATGAATTTCATATTTTTGCACATTCATGTATTATTCTCTATACAAATACTTGTGTGGTCATAAAATATTTTGTTGAAGTATATAAGTTACATAATATATACAGTATATATATATATATATATATATATATATATATATATACTACATATATACCAGTATATATAATTACTGTATATACATACTGTGCTGTTAAGAAAATTCTTCTAATCTTATACTCATTAAATGTTATCTGTTTATCTATGTATACTTATATTTTGAAATAAAAGTACGTGCTGCGTAGGCAGTGTTAAAACAAGAATATAGTATGGTAAGGCAGTATATCTAACCTTACTATATTTCGATTGTTATACTTATATTTTGCTGTATTCCTTATATATTTGTAGGTGCAAGTCTTCAAATTGCTTAGAGTTGGTGGCAAAATTTGATGAGTGCAGATGTTGTATTGAGTATTTACAAATACATACAAATATTTGAGGAAAAAAACATGTACAAAATTCTAATCTCTAACAAAAACAGACTGACTTTTATTTCATTCTCATTGCAATTGCATTGTTAATTTGTTATACCTAATAAAAATTCAGCATTTGGGCTAAAATGGTTGAAACTTGAAAAATGTAAAAAATACAGCAAGTACACTTCATGAATGTAAAAATCAGTTGATACCATTACTGGTCTTTGATTTGATTCTTCAAAAGTTTTTGCCCAGTCTTTCTGGTTGGAAATGATTCTTTGGTTCAAGCTATCGATTTTATTTTCCATTGTTTTTAACTTCCTCTGAAGTTCCTTTTTCTTCCTCATCAGTTGTTTGCAGTTGTCGCAGGGACCTGTCTCCATTGAACCTACTTCAGGCACCTGAAGTAAAGCAATAAACTGGGATTCAGGAGGTGGACTGGTTGGTTTATAGCCAATATCTTCTCCACCTATTTGTGCTTAATATATTGAAGTTTTGAAATAAATAACACTATATGTATCATAACTGATATTACCATCTGCAGAGTACCGGTATTTGAATCAGAGTTGGTTGAATCCTCATCTCTGGAACTGTGCAACATGACAGGAGATCTTGTATGTGTGATCACAATATTTGGTTTTGTTCAAGTTTACTTCTACATCCTTCCATGTGTATCCCATCGAAGTATTTTTCTTCGAAGTTTTGCGAACAAACAACAAATACGTCTTTGGGGTTGAAATTTTCTCGAGGCCTACGAACAAATCGCAACCACGATGCAATGAGATCCCAGCGCTAATGTTTGAAAAATTGCTGCACCCTTGCACTACACAACGAGCTGATGGGCATATTTTAGTTACGCAGCGCCGAAGTATATGAAAATATAGCTGTGAAAGCACAAAAGACAAGTCAAAGTTCTCCCAGACCCTTTATCTTCATATGGAGATTAGCCCGAGAAAGTTTTGGTGTTGGGTCTTATGTTATTTTAATGGCGGCCGTATAACCTCGTATGAAAACCGTAAAAAAACCTGGCTTCTCATGCACGGATTTGCTTGAAATTTGGCCAGTTCATTAAAAACGCCATGTTCTTTACGAATATGTAATAAGTTAATGTAAGTCCAAGATGGGATCCCGAATCATTGAGTTTGGATTCGAGTTTGAGTTAAAGTTTGAATCACATCTATCACATCATCACATCATCACAGGCGTCAAATGTCACATGATTGCAAACGATGTACACTGTACTGTAGCCCTAAACGAAGACGTACCCATTTTTTTTAAGTCTGGCACTATCCAACACCAAACCACATCTATTGTTACATGACTTACCATCAAAGTTGACCCACTAGCTGCCGTGTTTACAGCTTTAATAGCTTACACGCTATCCTGACCCACCAGCATGTTTACCAGCTCGTAGACTATACCCTATCCTAGTCTACTAGAAGTGATTCGAACTTTGACTCGAACTCGAATCCAAACTTGATGATTCGGGATCCCATCTTGGACTTACATAGCCTCCCCCGCAGTCGTTCTTATGCTTGTCGGAGAGCAATATTGTGTTCTGAGCGATGGACCAATCAGATTTAACTTTCTAGAATCGGGAAAGCTGACCTTCACCTTGGCAGACCGTCTACCCGTGGCCGTGACAAATAAAATTGTCTGGTGTTACATGTAATAGCAAGAGTATTAAAAATAATTTGGCGTAGATAAATTTGTCTAACTCGAACGAACACAGCGTAAAGTGTTAATTCACAGTGTGGATGAACCTTGTTTCATGTGTCGCTTGTCGAGACGTCTCTGCCGAAAAAAATTGTCTGGCATAGCTGCTCAAAGTAAAAATACAATATAGTTGTCTGTTATAAGGACAACGCGACGTAACGAATTATCAAAGGTCAGAGATACGCCAGTTTCTAGATATTAGAAGTCTGAGTGATGATAAAAAGATTGGAAAAAAATTTGGGACTCTAACTCGCCAAGCCGCCCAACAATTGTAAACAACGAACTAAGGAATACATTTTAATGATTTAAACTGTGTAATATCACTATAACTTTAGGGCCCTGGGTAAGATTAGCTTTTGCTAACCAGGTTTTGTTACCCTCTTTAAATAAAGTTTCTTATCTTATCTTAACTTTCACGAGTAAAGCATTTATCAACAAAATCAAGTTGAATCGTTTTCAATTTTCTTCTATCATAGGGGCAATGTGCATGAAAAATTAAAAATTTTCACGAATAGTAATAAATAATAGACGGTTAGTCTCACTCTCTGGCAAGTTATTTTCCCACACCCGGTCCCTGTGATTGGCTGATCTATATTTGGCACAGTACCGTAGTATTGATTTGATTGGTTCGCGGTACACAAAGAGAACACAATATTGCTCTCCAACAAGCAGGCGGTTAGTGGGAGCGGGTTTATCGTCTCCCTAAAAACGACTGCGGGGGAGGCTATAGGACTTACATTAACTTTTTAAAATAGCTAATTTTAATACTGTAGCGCTTGGTTTTATAGGAATATTTTCAATAGGAATTATTTTAAAAAAACAACAACTAAAGAATATGCTTTATTCACTTTTATTATTAAAAATTAAATTGACTCCGCACCCCTCACCCCGCGTTTTCCGAACAGCCAATACGAACTGAGTCAGAATACGATGAAATGAGGACGTTAATGCTGGCCAAATGGCAAATTATTTAACCATATAACATTGCAATCCATTAGAATGTTGAATACGATTGCAAAGTAAGTTTATTGAAGTATTTTGAATTACCATAAAACTCACATGTCGACTACTGCCATATTTCCGGCCTGGTCGCGTAATTTTGAAAACGGGTGTAAAAACAATCTTCATATATTCGGGATAATTAGTTTTGTGGAGACATCGTGCACTTGTAATAAAGCAAATAAATATTACGCGTGGTGTTTCCGCAAATCGTATCTTTAATGCTATTATCGCCGGCGCCATGCAAACTTTCAAAGCATTCCATTTTGCCCTTGACTGTTCAGTTAGATACACAGATGATGTCACAACGTGGTAAGAACAACAAAATGGAATTTGTTTGTTTTATGCAATAAAAAATCAAAAATAAATTGTTTTAAAAAAGACTTACTAAATTTTCCTGGCGAATCCCGGAAAATTTTTTGCCCAAAGAATTTAGGGTTAAATATTGATTTTTAAGTCGTATTTTTCAGGCTTAGTTTAACGTATGAATTTTGCTTGAACATTTCACAGCAATACATATCAAAATTGCCCGAAATTCCCATCAGAAAGTGCCCGAATTTTCCTTTTTCAAATATTTTGGGAGGGCAATTGCGCCCCCTTCCCCGCCTAATACGCCTATGCAAAACTTCACTTGCCTCAACCAAAGACTGAATTTCTTAATACTAGCATTTCCACAATCGGTCGTTCATGATATCTGTGGCTCATCTTGTTCAATTTATATTTTTAATATTGTTAATTTTATATTGGACTTTGTAATTAGACTTGCTTATTTTAATTAATTAATTAATTAGTTAGCTTAGTTTATGTAATTGTTTTGTAATTTTTGTTTTCATGTTCCACGCCCCTTTTGTAAACAAGCATACAGCTGAATGGGGTTAGCGTGGTTTACTTACTTACTTACTTACTTACTTACTTACTTACTTACTTACTTACTTACTTACTTACTTACTTACTTACTTACTTACTTACTTACTTACTTACTTACTTACTTACTTACTTACTTACTTACTTACTTACTTACTTACTTACTTACTTACTTACTTACTTACTTAGATAATGGAGGGGAGCTGGATAGGAAACTTACGAAACCCGAAACGATGTTTCCACAACTTGCTATGGTAATTATACACTTATAAGGGGCTAATGCACCTAACGGGTTGTCCCACATGGCTAAACTTAATTTAATTTCAGCAATAAATTTAATTTCAGCAATAGATCGTTTTCATTCACGTGATCGGTGGCCCCATTGGGGCGGTGAAACAATACGAAATATTTGAATAAGAATAGAGCTAAATTCCAATAGGATAAATATGGTATACCAATATGGCCGCCATTTCATTGTTTTAGTACACCAATATGGCCGCCGTGACGTCAGATGAAAACGATCTACAGCTGATCCTGGCCACGTGGGACCATCTGTTTGGTGTATTAGCCCCTAATAATAAGTGTAGAATTACCATAGCAAGTTGTGCAAACACCGTTTCCGGTTTCGTAACATCGTTTTAAGTTTCCTATCCAGTTCCCCTTCGATTATCTATGATATGATGCATGTTTGTACGCATACATATCATACATGTGCGGGCTTGGCGTAATGTTACAGACGTTCGGTAGACGTTCGTCATGCTCAAACAAATGTCACAATCCTCTACCAAACGTCTGTTATTGTGCAAATATTTAGGGCCAACAGCTGTTGTTTAGGATAATCAGTGTTCAAACGAGTTTTAAAATATCTAGATAAGCTGCGAAAATGCTGGCTATGTTAATCGACAATTAACTATTGCATTCCACTGCTTTGGTTTTGCAATGTTGTGGTTGGCGACGGCTAAATCCGAATCTATATCTTGTTAGGCTACTCACTGTCTAATCCTTAAACACTATCTAACTAAATCAGTTTCTGCAATTGGCCATTAATATTTGCAAGCAAACTCGCAAAAAAACACTGGATTTTCCAGTTCCAGGACCAAGTGAGATTCAAGTTGAATAATATGCAGGGAAACGAGTGCAAGCGTTTTATTAGACTGATAACAGATTTTTGTATTGTAATTACAGATTTTTGCACAGTAATTACAGATTTTTGCACTGTGTTTAAAGATTTTTTTCACTGTGATTAGAGATTTTTGCACTGCGTGATTACAGATTTTTGCACTGTGATAACAGACTTTTGCACTGTGATATCAGACTTTTGCACTGATTACAGATTTTTGTATTTGTACTATTGTTTAGGACTATCTGCACTGTGATCAATCAATCACAGTCGAGAATTTTTTTTTTTTGTAAATTATTAAAACATTAATGTCTCTCTCTGTTTTGAAGTGAATAGTGCAACTCCTACTTCTTTTCTTATACATTGGGGAGTTGGAACATGGTTCTTTAGTCATTGCAAAGTGATTAAAAATAAGGTACTTGTTGTCAATCGGTTTTTCTCTCTTGATGTAAGGTCTACGTTCATATTGATTCGGTTTTTCTTTTATTTAATAGACCTCGTGGGATATCACACCATGGAAGTCTGACGAAACTCTGAGGATCGCTGTGCGTATGATACATTATTTTAAAAGTATTTTACATTATATAAATAAGTTTTGTGGAAACACCACGTAAACTATTTATTTGCTAAGCTTTCGGCCTGTTAGCCTCTTTCGCAGACGTTCTTATGGCTTGCTCACACTCCCCAACTAACGTCTGCTGAAACGAGCCACACATTCCATTCCCTTTGTGCACATGGACCAATGAAATTACAACATTGTCGTGCTAAATAAAGCCATCCTGGATTCCTTGGCTAGTGTAGCCTCCTTCGCAGACGTTCTAATACCTCCCCATGTACTAACGTCTACTCATCCGAGAGCTGCATTCCATTCCCTTTGTGTACATAGACCAATGAAATTACACCATTGTCGTGCTATATAAAGCCGTCCTGGCTGCTATATGTGTTGTTATATGTAATTTGTTTAGTCGAAAGCTAATATTTTGAAAAGTTTAGCCTAGAACTTTACACGAAATTTACTTTAACACGAAATTTACGAAGAATGTTGTTTTGACGACATATTCCAGGCAGTGGCGCTTTTAACTTTATTTTATGTACATGTATTCATATTGTAATTCACAGATAATACAACGTCATCTTTATATTGATTCTATTTACGCAAAATTTTTACTGAACTATAAGCAATATATTAGTTTCAAACAGTCAGCTCAAGCCTCAAGGTCGAAGGTCAGGTTTCCAGATATTGGAAGTCTGACTCTGATTGGTCAACAATTGGAAAGGAATTCGCTGCTCGGGTAAGCAGCCAGTAGTTGAGGGGAGTGAGAACGAACCCAAACTGACGGCTGCGAAGGAGACTAGGGTTAGTGTTGTTATATACATTTAATTTGTTTAGTCGAAAGCTAATATTTTGAAAAGTTTAACCTAGAACTTTACGAAGAATATTGTTTTGACTATGTTCTTGCTGCCTATGCAAACAAATAGACGTGAACGTCAGCGCAGAGCGTAAGAGCATAAAAGAGAATTTTAAGATTGTAAACAAAAATTCAAAGCTAAGGTGTTTAGTGTCTGAAGCGACTGCCCGAATTAGTTTACTTGAATGCTAGTATTTCGCTTACTATATAGCTCAGAGCTTTACACAATCTACGAAGAATGGTATTATGAATATGTTCTTGCTCGTCGTCTAAATTAATCTGTGCGAAAAGCTTTAAAAAAGCTACAAGTGTCGGCGAAATGTATCTAGCAGATAATAAGTTTTTTATCGGAATGTCTGGCGATGATTAGTCAGCTTCATATATTCCAGGCAGTGACGCTTTAAATTTTATTTCACGTACATGTATTCATATCGCGATTCACAGTAACAACATCTTATTGATTCTATTTACGCTAAATTTTTACTAAACTATAAGCAATAGTTTTCGAAATATTGGATAAAACGGTCAGCTGAAGGGACAGGCGTCCAGAATCTGGAAGCCTCTCTGTGATTGGTCGGTTTAAGGGAATGGAATGTGTGGCTCGTTTCAGCAAGAACGTCTGCGAAGGGCGAGGCAATTGGCGGCCTGTTGACTCAGGCCTTCATCAGAGCAATAACAACAAGCTGTTGGCTCACGTCATGGTACGGATGATACGTACGTATGGTAAATTGCGTTTACGGATCGTGAAAATGATATTACGATCCGTGAAGGGTCAGTGTTGGTATAAGGCAGGCCCTTCAAAATTTTGTCGATCCTTACGGATGGTAAATTGCGTTTACGAATTTTACAGGTTACTCCAATACCGACACAACCAAGATATTTTGCTAAATTCTTCCAGTTTCATCCAACTAACAAAGGTAATAGTGCTAACGATAATAAAAAAATAATGATTGTTGGGATAAAATTGCTGGGACGCTTTGCTGTCAGTTTGACCATTTTTACTTG
>JAWNZC010000447.1:1847500-1960000 GCA_035771165.1 Paragorgia papillata | reverse complement strand
CTCAGCGAGAAACTCTGTGAATGCATCATTACGCATGGCGGAAGTATTAGTTGCCTGTTGCCTATGCCGGAAGTTTGACGTTTCAAACATTTCGCTCTAATTTTGTCTCTTGTACAGTGCTTGGCTATATAATAAAACAGTTATACCATTCGCTCTCGTCGTATACGAACTAATAGCCAACTCGGCGAAGCGCCTCGTTGGCTATGAGCTCATATACGACTCGAGCTCATGGTATAACTGTTAAATATATATATTTGTACAGTTGGGTCACGAATTAAAGAGCATCTCACCAGCGACAAACAAACGGTGTAGAGCGTTTTCATCTGACGTCACGGCGGCCATATTGGTGTACCAAAACAATGAAATGGCGGCCATATTGGTGTACGGTATGGGAATTAGCTCTTTTTTCTTTCTTCCAATAAATCGTATTGTTTCACCACCCCCATTAAGTGAAAACGCTCTATATAAACATCTCAAATCTCATAAAAATATATTTTGCGATCACTCTGCTATTACTTGGAAAATTTTACACACTAATATTAGACAACAAGATGAACGGAGATGTATAGAAGCTTTTGAAATAAAAAATCGTTCAGACAATATTATGAACGGCTGCATCGGGAGAACAATCTGTATATAAACCGTCGTTATTTTACATATTTTTTTATGACATTTAATCAGCATATCTTATTCTGATAATGTTAATTAGTCTTTTATGCCACTCTGAAATTTAAGAAGAAATTTAATTATATTTTGTTCATATTAAACCTTAATCTTTTGAATTTCCTTCATGAATTATTGAAAGTTAAACGGTAAAAACATCTTTATTAAAAATAAGTGTCGACGACGTTTCGATGTTTCTTACGCCATTATCAAGTCAATATAGTGAAATTAAAATATTTACAAGCAAAGAGTTAAAATTTGTGCATTGGCAAATATGTGAGAGATGTACACCATTGTGTCACAGGGTCAGCAGAAATATCGATTTTTTAATAGGTTTAGTGTTTTACGTAAATGTAAAAACAAATTTGTCTGCTTGGTATATTTAACAGTTATACCATGAGCTCGAGTTGTATATGA
This sequence comes from Paragorgia papillata, assembly GCA_035771165.1. Lineage (NCBI taxonomy): Eukaryota > Metazoa > Cnidaria > Anthozoa > Scleralcyonacea > Coralliidae > Paragorgia > Paragorgia papillata. Next base: position 1,958,920 of record JAWNZC010000447.1, on the reverse strand, counting down.
GCTCATACCCAACGAGGCGCTTCGCCGAGTTGGCTATTAGTTCGTATACAACGAGAGCGAATGGTATAACTGTTTTATTATATAGCCAAGCACTGTACCAGAGACAAAATTACAGCGAAATGTTAGAAACAACAAACTTCCGGCATAGGCAACTAATACTTCCGCCATGCGTAATGATGCATTCACATAGAGGTTCTCACTGAGCTGTTCGGTAAACAGCTTCGAAATGTTGTATAAATGAGTAATGTTGCTCGAGAGGCAAAAAATGTGTTAAGCAGATCAACAAAAAAGATTAAAAGGTACCTTTATGAAGTCAAAAGGTGGGTCAGTTGTTTATATTAGCGTTGCTGTCGTGAAAAAGGTTTTGATTTCATGCAAAAATGAAACTGAAACACCTTCGGCAGTGAAACTAAATTACTTAGTTGGTTGTTTTTGAAAAAGAACATGCTTTTTACTACTCCAAATGCTTATCTAAATAAAAAAAAGTCTATTTACTGGTAATCGCCTACGAAATGTGTGTTGTGAGCTTGATTTTAACCGCGAGTTTCTTTGTTTGGCAACAAATTAATATCAACCTGTTAATTTAGTCGGGTTTTTGAAGTAAAAAGACGTAATTTTTAGGTGAATTTTACCATTTAACATGCTAAATTGTGTATTTGTTAAATTTTTTTTCTCATTGTTGTTTTTTTATACATTGGTTTGAGGGTGTTGATGTTTTTCTGTATAAAAATCCGTCAATTTCAACTCTTTTCGGCAATTTAAAAAAACATGCCGCCATCTTGTTTTTCCTCTACTAACAGGATATGAGCTAATAGCCTGGTAGTAGGGAACCAATCAGATTACGCAAAAGCTGATATCCGATAGCATGCTATATAATAAGAAATGTTATACATTAGGGACATCAAACCATCTCTCAATCTTCAATCCGGCTCAATTAGTGCCAAACCTTTTAAATAGTTCTTATTGTTCGTTATTTTTTCTTTTGTACATAATTATGATAATTTTAACACTTTGCTTATCAATATTTAAAAATTTTTAATTTGAACTATATTGACTTGATAATGGCGTCAGAAACGTAGAAACGTCGTCGACACTTATTTTTAATAAAGATGTTTTTACTGTTTAACTTTCTTCTTAAATGTCTCAAAAACCGTTACTTATTAAGAATTATTAATGATTTTAGAATACTATATCAAAGTTTGTTTTCTCTTATTTTAAATTTTAGAGACTTCCACAACCCCTTTCACAAAAGGGATCACCGCAAGCGAGTTGTTCACAGATAAATCGCCTACAACAGAGATTGCCACAACCGTTCAAAGTTTAGAATCAGGTAGCGAACCCCAAGAAAACCCAGACAATTCAAAGATAATCATTGGCAGTGTTACTGGCGGTGCTATAGGGATCCTGCTTATTGTGATCGTGGTTATACTGTTCCTCATACGCAACAATCCCGATCCTGTTCCTCCTTTTCAAGGTATAATGTGTGTATTTACAACGATTTTTATACCACACAGCGAAAATGTCACGAGCGATATATATGTGATTTTTATTCAAAAATAGCGAAGTATTTACAGTGCCTATGAAAGGAGAATGAAGTCTGTCTTACATGAAAGAACACTTAAAAAAACAAAGTAACAGGTTTTGTCGGTTTTATCCTTTAGCAGTTCAGATAATGTATAAGGTATTCTCTTTTCTTGTTTTGCTAAAAATGGGAAACATTTGGCCATTAGTCCCTGGTCAACGACCAGGGTGACCCCCTTCTTGTTAGACTGCATGTGCATAAGGAGTTATAAAAAGTTATACAGTATATCGTTGCTGTTATCAAATCTAATCAATTACTTCGAAGGATCTATGTGGATGTGTTTCTTTCACACACCAAAAATTTAGAATTTAAAAGTAATTATATTTGATAATAATAAAGATATAACTTTCTTCGGTAACTCAATATCCGTGTGACGTTTGTATGAAAAGTTGAACGAAGCCGATAGCCTATCCGATGAATACGCCCTAGCGAGTCAACTGTGATATCTTAAATTTTATTTGCTGAAAACACTACCACAAATCGTTATTCAGTTGTCAAAATCTAAATTAAGTTGTTCAAAGCATGACTATCTAGGGCTTTACAGCTGCTGATTAACTAATCAATCACATGCAAGTAATTTTGTCCTGAATTAATTTTGTCCTAAATTAAGAAAAAAAATGTCCTCCTTATCATATTCCTGTAATTTTACACTCTATATTATTTTAGATTGCATACTAATCGCGTGTCCCGAATTCCTATCGATGTAGGTCGAGTAAATGGTGTATTTGATGTTTTACAGGCTGCATGTACGTTTCCTATTGTCACGAAACTGATAGGTTTATGAAAAAAGTAAAGGATTTTGTTCTCTGGTTCAGAGGAAATGGTTTTGATGTTCAAATGGTGGATAACGTGCTTAGTAACAGCAACGCCGATCTTCTCCGAGAAATTGGACGATTCAGATTTTGCAAGCAGCAAATTAGTCATGCAAAAAATGTCTTCCTGGTCGTCTCAGCTGCATATCTTAGACTTTGCCGACTGGACGAAGAGGAAGCTAACAAAGGAACGTTATCTGCGGAAGAGAAGTTTGCTTATGCCGAGATCGTTCAAATTTATCATGATATTCTCGAAAATGGTTTCAGGACTGACCGCTTTATTCCGATCTTATTTGGCGTGAACGAAACCGAGCTGCCTCACTGGATAAAAGAGTTGAAAGTCTATACATGGCCCGAGGACAGGATGAATCTGTTGCACAGATTAAATAACGTAGCAGAGTACGCCACACCATTAATAAACAATAATAGCCCAGGTGAAAATCTTGTAAGATCTGCAAAATGTTGTAACATCTTGTAAGATCTTAAAATAAATCTTGGCAAGATCTTATAATAAAAATCTAATTCTTGTAATCTAGTAAGATTATTTTAGATTTTGTAAGATCTTATACGATCTTATATTTGGGCAAGATCTTATATTTGGGCAAGATCTTATATTTCGCAAGATCTTATAATATCTTCAAATCATGTAAGATCTTGAAAAATCGTGTGAACTATAGAACTGTCTTAACATAAATCTTGGAACATCTGCTAATAAAAATCTTGTAAAATCTTATATCCTTACCTCGGCAAGATCTTAAAAACTTTATATACAGGATCCTATAAATCTTTATATTTTTGCCAAGATCTTAGACAGTTGATCGTCTACGTTAGTGTAGTCTTGAGAAAGACTGTTACTGGTGGTATTGGCTGACGTTTCGACGGTATCAGTGGCGGTCATCCTCACCACTTTGAGGATAACCGCTGCTGAGGCCGTCTAAACTTCAGTCACTACCACCACAACAGTTTTCCTCAAGACTATATACTTTCATTGCCGATTACAGATTCATTGCCGGTTAATTGCGGTGTCCCACAAGGGTCAATTCTAGGACCGCTCTTATTCATTATTTTCATCAATGATCTTCCACTCCACCAATTATGTACAATACCATTTATTTTCGCTGACGATTCGTCAATACTAACCTCCAGCCCGCTGATTAATGATCTAAATCTAAAATTGACCAATGACCTTCCGTTAATATCAAACTGATTAAACACGAACCTAATGTCACTGAATTGCACAAAAAGCAAAAGCATGAAAATATATTCTAAACATAAAACTAATGCCTCGGACAAAATTCTTGTTACAATAAATAATAAAACAATAGATGAGGTAACAACAAAGAAACTGCTTGGAGTCCACTTAGATAGTGGACTTCAGTGGGAAGAACATATAACTACTATATACCAAATTATTAATAAACGGCTTTTTCTATTAAGACCGCGGATTCGGCAAAATTTACCTTATCATTCCCGTATCATGTTTTACCAGGCGTTAATCTCTCCTCACCTATTATATTGTTGCACCGTTTGGGGCAACGCATCAAAGGAAAAACTTAATGATCTCCTGAAACTCCAAAAAAATCAGCACGTACTATACTGGAGGCATCTACTGATGAATCATCAGTTGAACTATTTAAAAAGCTTGGATGGATTCCACTACACAATCTAATTAAACTAAGAAAACTTATATTGGTATTCACTGTATTAAAAAATAAAGCTCCATCAAACCTGTATAACTTATTTCAGTTTGTCGGTGAAGCACATAGTGTTAGCACAAGAGCGTCACTGACAGATCTGAAAGTTCCAAAAGTCTCTAGTGAGCTTGGTAAAACAGCAATCTCGTATGGTGGAGCTTTGTTATTTAATTTAATTCACTCCCTAACCGCTTAAAGGACACTAGCAATATTAGCATTTCAACTTTCAAAAATGAAATAAAAAATATTTTCTAGAACAAAATAATGAAGTGGCACACTTGGAGGACTTTGCCTGCATAAACACTAATTAATTATTTAATTATGTATTGATTTTTAACTAATGAAGGCCATCTGGTAGAATACAATATGTAAAGATGTTTATACCTTCTTTTAAATAAAGTTCAAACCAAACTACACTAACCTATGGACGATTATATACTTTCACAAACATGTTTTATTCTCCTAGGTTCAAACCATTTACTTTATCTTAGACAGTTAGAATTAGCATAATATTATGTACTGTATGTACAGATCATCTGCTTAGAGACCCTATAACAATATTACTGATATGGATTCTATGTAAACTGAATGGACGAATGCCAAAAAAAAAAATTATTTGAATTTCTATTTATTTTGATATGAGGTTTGTATTCCCAAAATGGTAATGAGAATGACGTCAAAATAAACCTTTGCATTTCTTATAATAAACTGCTTAAAGGTCAACTAAACTTTTTGAAGTTATATTTTCTTCTGAAAGGGTTATCATTTAACTTAGCAAAAGTAAAAAAAAATATGAATTTCGAGGTAAAGCAAAGAATTTATCAGCGAAGCCGTTTTTGGTCCTCGTGAAGCATGACCGATTTTCTAGGAGAATGGGTATTCCATTGTCTTTGACGTCATACCGGTAAAACCCACCAATCACCTTGTTTGTTACCGGTATCACAAGCACAAGGAACTGGTACCGGTCTTCATTTCGACGCGGTCGATCGTAATTCACACAAGTTCAGCAAAAGGAACAAAAACTCAAACTTAGACAGTTCATAAAAGTGGAAACGTATAGTTGCCCTTTAATTAAGTCGCGACTTATTTTCTCCCGTTTAAATAGCCCTAATGTGTATTGAATTTATACTTACTTTTACGTTATTCTCATTACCATTTTGTAAATACAAACTTAAACACAAAATAAGGGAAAACAAAATATAGCAATAAATTAAAGCTCATATTAAATAATATTTTGACATTCAACTATGCACTGTACATAGAATCCGTATCAGTACTGTAATATCGTATTTGAGATGATAAGCACCTTAAGACCGTTCTTTCTATGCAAATTCCTTTCTGTATGATGATAACTTCAAGTGTACATGAAGCCAAAATCGAGTTCGCCATACTTAAGAGTACTTTTAGAATAATGAAGAGGACGAAGAGCATTAATCTATAGCCATATTTCATATTAATATATGCCCATATTTCACTTAGTTCTTGAGATATTTACCTCTGCCATTCAGAAGCCGCGGAAGCACCTGAAAAGTGTGTGTGTGGTGTGTGTGGTGTGTGTGTGTGTGTGGGGGGGGGGGGCACCGCCAAAAATGGGCACCTTGGTTATTTTCAAAATCCCCGAGCCCGGGCGTATAACCGAAGACCCGGAGCCCGGTGAGGGTGCTATATGTAGTTACTTTCAGTAAAAAACTTACAGAATCTTGCTTCAAAGCTGCTCCTTTCTTTATCCGCTCCTAATGAAACTACCTTATTATTACCTTATTATTAATCTACAGGCGTGGCATTGTGGCAAGATGCAAGTCAATTGGCCAACAAATGACACGTGACATCCGAGATCGGTTTACATATACAAAGCCAATTAACCCTTTATTGACCACGTTTCCGGGAGCTCTTCATCATCTGGCGTTAGCCACGCCAGAGTAAAATTGTCTCGCGTTAGTCAGAGTAAAATTAATAAGTAGACAAAGAGCAACTGTGGCCAATAAAAAAAATAAAAAAATTAACCCTTTATTGACCACGTTTCCGGCAGCTCTCCCCTTGACGAGTAAAATCGTCTGGCCTAGCGTTAGCCAGAGTAAAATTAATAAGTACTAGACAAAAAGCAACTGTGGGCAGTAAAGGGTTCAGGGGCCGGCTGTTTACATGAGCCGGGCTAACCCTGTTAACCGGGTTCATGCGATTGATTAGGATCTCACTGTGGATTTGAAACTCGCATAAACTAAATTTACAAAGAAGAATTGGTTTAGTTTAGATGTAAACCAATCCTAACGTTGATTAAAATTTCTTTTTTCGGCCGAGGAAAGAATTTCGTGACACTTTTTTTCATTTCGAGTCAGCCCCGGGCTAACCCGGCTCATGTAAACAGCCCCTAAGAGCATGTGGAAAATGTTAAATCCAAATATTATACATTCGGACTAGAGGTGTGCGAATCCGATCTGAATCCAATCCGATCGGACTAAACTTTTATCGTTCGGATCGGATCGGATTTTGTTCTTCTTTTCTCAGATCGGATCGAATCGGATTTTGCACTTCTTACCCGCATCAGATTAACTTTTGTCATTGTTTTTGTCACAAAATTAACAAATTCACTAGTTGTATGCTTTCCGAAATGAAAACCAATGAACAAATAAATTTAAGAAAAACTACTATACAATAATAATCTTATGCAATAGTAACGTTCATATGTTGTGCCATGTCAACATATGAACGTTACTATTGCATAAGATTATTATTGTATAGTAGTTTTCTTAAATTTATTTGTTCATTGGTTTTCATTTCGGAAAGTTTGCGCAACTATTGCAACATATATCCGGTGTTTTAATTTTTTCGGACCGGATCGGATCGGATTTGAGCAGCTCTTTTCGGATCGGATCGGACTACGATTTTTTGGCTTCGGATCGGATTCGGATTGACAGTTTTGGCAAACCCTCGGATTATAAGGTGTCAATCCGATCCGACGCACACCACTAATGCGAACCTCTATTAAACGGATACCTTTGGGACCTTGCCTTAAAAAAAAAATGGGGTGTCCATTTATAAGGGGTGTTCATTTATAAGGGGTGTCCGCTTAAAAGGGGTGTCCGCAAGGGGTTGCACAGTAGGGGGTGCGCATGTGGTGTCAAGCTTTTTGTGTTTATACACTGTATGTTGTTTGTTTTCACTATAATTCTATAAAACAATCAATACAGCACCCACTGACTTAAACAAGTTCACAATTCAACGTGTTGGTCTCTCTCTGTTAATCTCAATCTCATTATTTTACAATAAACACACTGTTATTTTGCTTGGCTAAAATTTAGTTGTCACAAAATTATGTACAATATCACTTAATTAAAAACTTTGTATAAAACAGAGTTGATATATTTCTGAACAATGTTCATTGTGTTTAAGAAACTGGGTCATGTTGATTGGATCCCTAGCTGCCTCCAGCTTTTGTCTGGAGAATTTAAAGGTTACTTTCATTTTTCCCCGGCTAAAACCACAAACCACGGCAATACCACTACAACCATTGCAATATTTTTAACAGCGAGAGTCAAATCAATTAACGACAACCTAACATGCCCACAAGTGGTTCAAAATCATAGTTTAAGTTTAAGTTTTTTTGTTTTATGTCCCTGGAAAAGGTTTGATCGGTTATACAAGAGCTGCATGTACTTTCTTCAGGTTTAAAAAAAAGCCTTAACTTTATATCCGAATTACACTTTAATTCTTGTGACCACATGCAATATATAACTCTAGAGTAGTCGTAGCATAATAGTTCGATGTTTTAATCTTTTAATATCTAATTTCTTTGCCGTCTTACCAAAAACTTTCTTTTGGAAAACACATGTTTTGTTTGGATATAAATATTGTCAACAACTGTAACGGTCAAGTATAACAATAATTAACGACAACCTAACATGCCCACAAGTGGTTCAAAATCATAGTTTAAGTTTAAGTTTTTTTGTTTTATGTCCCTGGAAAAGGTTTGATCGGTTATACAAGAGCTGCATGTACTTTCTTCAGGTTTAAAAAAAAGCCTTAACTTTATATCCGAATTACACTTTAATTCTTGTGACCACATGCAATATATAACTCTAGAGTAGTCGTAGCATAATAGTTCGATGTTTTAATCTTTTAATATCTAATTTCTTTGCCGTCTTACCAAAAACTTTCTTTTGGAAAACACATGTTTTGTTTGGATATAAATATTGTCAACAACTGTAACGGTCAAGTATAACTCGTTGTTACGTCATTTGAAGATAGACCTCATAAAAAGTGTTATTACTTTAGCAATACGTTAATTGAATCTCCGTTGATTGGTACTGTTATTAAAGAAAACGTTAATTTTGATATGGATTTGTCTGCTTAAGAGAGGTGAGTTTGCTCACTGGGACCCAAGATAAGTGCCCGTTTCCGCTTAAAAGGGGTGACCGCTTCAAAGGTGTTGTAACTATAGTGTTTTCGTAAAGAAATGGCTGGGACCTCGCCTAGGTGTCCGCTTAAAAGGGGTGTCCGTTAAGTGTAGGTTAAGAACCTAACCCGAAGTTTATTAGCGATACATATGGATTTATAAGGCTAATAAACTTCGGGTGAGGTTCTTAAGTTATTTATAACATGATCAAAGAGGTTTTCTAAAGAATTCAATAGGAAAATAACTTGTGACGAGGCTCTATTGTTATTGCGATGTTTATATAAGGTTGGGAGGTTTATAACCTGTATATAAACCGCGGTACGTCAAAGAAACCCGACTTAATCATATTATAATAGGGGTTCGACTGTAACACTAAACATATAACAAACCCAAAATGTTAATGTAGTCTTTCGAAGACGATTTCTACGCAACCTATAACTATACATTTGACGGATATCAAACTGGAAGTGAAAGGGCTCTGGTCAAATCGCTTGAGAATATCACTTCCGTCACAGCTTGAATTGGTAAAAACCTGTCAAACCGGTTTTAGGTACAGTGTCACTCGACAATCTAAAACCGGCAGGGTAGCGCGTAGAACTATGGTATATGTTTATATAACGATTGTTCGTTTGTTTGTTTGTTCCCTATAGCTGCGCAAACGATTGAACCTGATTGAACATTGCTGAAAATTGGTCAACTATAAGCTTAGTGGCTATATACCAGGATTGACCACGATTGTCTAGGGCTTTTTCGGTCTGCAACTTCCGGAAGGTGAATAGCCAACTTCCGGACAATCTTGAATTCTAGATGCGTATTTCATTAACACCTAAAATTCGCTTGATGACGCGTGTGAAACTTGGAAGTAGACAAGATGCCAAGTTTTGAAGACTCTTTGTTCGAATGTGTCTGTGAGACAATTTCCCAATGTTTCGATATTGAAACGCGAGCAAAAGGAAGGTGTGTTAAATCTATTAAGTGGTAACGATGTTTTGGCGCAATTTCGTTTGTCGCGTCACAAAGCATTACACGCGCCAGTAACACATGCATTCCGCAAAAGACAGAACTTGTGAACTTCATAGACGACTAAATCGTTGGTGAAGATTTTACTTCCTCAGCGCCACTACATTTCAGCGATGTGCTATCCCAGTTACAATAAGCCATAACTGCTTACCAGCTTCAGAGGTAGACACTCTTTTCTTCTGAGCAGCCAGCCACCTTACAGGTGGCGACCTCTGGATATATTCTTTTGGCAGCCGCACACACCTCGTCAGGTTTATCACACTGCGATTTCGTCGCGCACGATTCTAAAACTCCGAATAGACTTCCATCTTCAGTATAAGCCACCGCCTTACCACAGCGCAGCTCTCCCTGACCTATGCAGGTCGCACTGCCTGTGCTGCACGTGTCAACGTTTGCAGCTTCGCAATTATAACATTCAAGTGCTTAGGAACCTGGATAAAAACAAACGAACATTATGTTAAGGAGGAAAGACGGACATACAGACCAACAGAGTTGATAGCAATGAATTTTTTCATCTTGCTCTCTCGAACTGACAGGCAGACATCACAGACAGACATACAGACAGACAGACAAACAAACAAACAAACAAACAAACAAACAAACAAACAAACAAACAAACAAACAAACAAACAAACAAACAAACAAACAGACATACATCACAGACAGACAGACGGACAGACGGACGGACAGACAGACAGACAGACAGACAGACAGACAGACAGACAGACAGACAGACAGACAGACGGACAGACAGATAGATAGACAGACAGACAGATAGACAGACAGACAGACAGACAGACCACAACTTTTCCCCACATTTCTTGCTTACTTCGTGCATTTTTAATCACTTAGACGTGTCTAGTATAACTGCAGCTAATACTACAGAGTACATTTTCATGATACGTGCACTTGAATGTCTTCTATATTCCCCATGTTACTATTTCTATGCTGATGATTGACAATACCTGTAGTTGCCAAGACAACGAAGATGACAGCTGCCAAGAAAAAATTCATTTTCAGGTGTATGAATATCAGTATCTGAAAGCAAAGTAACAAGTTTATTCAGTTGGATATCAAAAGACTTTCATTGAATTAAACAAAAAAAAGATGGTAAACTGCCAAGAATAGTTTTGATAATAAATCACTGATGTTTTGAGCGATCAGCCATTAATTCATGGTAGTAAAATTCCCTCTGAATTGCACTAACTACTTCGCTACCGCAGTCAACCCAGGACTTCGGCGGTTTGCACGGCTGGGGGTAAAATAAGGAATGTCACTTCGGACAAACATTAGGCTAACAGTATGGCAAACTACTAAACACACTGCATGAGGTCAGGAACATTAAAAAAAGAAGCGTGCTTGCTCTACTTACTAAAACATATTTCAAATAAGAACTATATGTATTATTTATACGTTATTCCTGGTTCAAAAAAGAGAAAGAGAAGCTAGAATATGTTGTATGCTTGTCACTGTCAGGAGGATAGAGTTTCATATATGTACGAAGGATTGCTATGTATGTTGCTTGCGCTTCATTTTGTAAAAGCGGTCCAGTGGAGACTATCATGATGCGATATCGGCCACGAACAGCTACAGAAATATCAGTTTCATTTATCAAGAGAGCTTGTGGCTTAATAAATCGTTGCGTTATTGCAAACTACAACTCTTCATCAAGCTTCTTCTTTGGTAGACGCAAGGACATGCACGTCTGGGATTCTTTGTTGATTTGTTATAAGAAAGTTTTGCCTGAACGAGGATTGATAGAATCAAAATAAAGAGGGAATTGCAGTTTAAAGGTCAACTCTCACCAAGAGGTGATCGACTGGCCCTGGCTTGGAGAGCCGAGCGCATTTATTAAACGAAACTTGAAACTTCCACGCCCACGGCGCGGCATTGTGCTTGTCGAAACACGCCTAAACAAGAAGCGCAATTCTATTATTTCGCGCAATGACTGTGTAATTTTAGCTCTTATAACCGTCTTTTACATTTGATGGGTATACTTTGCTAAAATCAAAGATGATTTTTGAAATCGTCAGGTTATTAATACAAAGATAATAGTTACGTGGAATCAGATTCCATATAGTAATCTCTCGTCTATATCTAGTATTCCAAGCTTCAAAACCTCCGCTATGCCTACAATTAAGTCCCTCTGTCATCCATCTTATTGATTGATTTTGTATTTTTCTTTCTTATTACTTGTATATTTAAATCATTTTATTAGTTGTTTTTTCCCCATCCTTTTTCTTTGTTTTAATATATATCATATGTACTATATTATTAGTTATGTACCTGTAAACCTCCTAGTATAGTGTAACACTGATATATATATATATATATATATATATATATATATATATATATATATATAGGAGTATTTCATTAACGCATAAAAAAACTTACAGAATCTTGCTTCAAAGCTGCTCCTTTCTTTACCCGCTCCAAATGGAAACTAAAAATACGCTACTCCGCAGCTTGCTATTAATCTATACGTATACTTTTGAGGCGTGGCATTGTGGGAAGCTGCAAGTCACTAATTGCCCAACAAATGACAAACAACACGTGACATCCGGGACCAGTGTATGTGCCAAGCTAAGAGCATGTGGAAAATCTTAACACTAAACTGTATCAAACCCAAAACGTTAACCTATAACATCGGCGATCAGTATGTAGTCTTTCGAAGACGATAAAAACGCAATCTATAGCTATACGATATCAAACTGGAAGTGGAAGAGCTCTGGTTGAATCGCTTGAGAATATCACTTCCGTCACAGCATGGATTGGTAATTAAAAAACCTGTCAAACCGGTTTGGGGTAATCACAGTGTCACTCGACAACCACTGACTGAAAGTCTAAAACCTGCAGGGTTGCGCGTAGAACTATGGTATCTGTTTATATAACGATTGTTTGTTGTTTGTTCCCTATAGCTGCGCAAACGATTGAACCTGATAGAACATTGCTGAAAATTGGTCAACTAAGTGGCTATACCTGAATTGACCACTATTGTCTGGGGGGTTTTCCGTTCGCAACTTCCGGAAGGTGAGTAGCCAACCTTGATCTTGAGGACGTTTTGGAGAAGTCAACCAACATGCGAACGGGGGTAGTGATTCGTTGACGTTTAGAATACCAACTTTTAGCACCAAACTTTTTCAATTTACAGTAGAACCTCGCTATCTCGAACAAGAGTTGATTTCCCTTCAACATATTTCTTCACTGTTTTACAGTATAATTTACCCCGTTATCTCGAACTCCCGCTATCTCGAACTATTATTTTACCCCCCTTGAGGGTTCGAGATAGTGGGTGTAATGAGCTGCATACGTCACTGTTGTGTTAATTAATAACTAACGTCTGATACTAAAGGAGGTGTAGTCTTTCATAATAAACAGTTCGAGTCTGGTCTTTGGTGGTCTCTTGTCGGAATCTGTTTAATTGGCTCTGTGATATTGGAAGACTTGACATGACCAGATGGACCTGATATTCAGCTTCGTTTTCAGTATCACCTTCTTTCGCTGGGATGAATGCTCTTAAACAGAGTGTCTGCAACTGTTAGTTCCTTTCCTGGTTTGAACTGTATTTCCATGTCGTATTTTTGCAGCTTCAGAAGAAATCTTTGGATCCTCGGTGGTGCTTTACAAATTGGTTTGGTGAATATGGGCTTGTGATCTGATTCAACAGAGAAGGGTTTTCCGTACAAAAAGACATGAAAGCGTTCACAACCAAATAAAATTGCTAGCGCCTCCTTCTCTATTTGCGCGTAGTTTTGTTCTGATTTGCTCAGTGGCCTGCTTGCGTACGCGACGGGTGCCCATGTGTCTCCATGTTTCTGCAGAAGGACTGCTCCCAATCCTGATTTGGAGGCGTCTACGGATGTCTTTGTTTGTAGCTTGGGGTCGTAGTATTTCAACGTCGGACTTTCAGTGAGTAATTTCTTTACTTGGTCAAGAATGGTGTTATGATAGGTAGACCAGTACCATTCTATATCTGTCTCCAGCAGTTGGCGCAGAGGAGCTGTTATTTCGGACAGATTTGGAACAGGGACGTACCTTGAAAAAATAACAACAATAACTGGCCTCAAAGCCTTGGTTGATTTCCCAACAAGAGGTATGTCTATTTTGGATAATTGTTTGACTAATAGTGAGATATTATTCTCCAAGAGTTATCCTATTGTTTCGCAAATGAAAACTGACCATAAAGCAGTAGTTTTGCCTCCAGCCATAAAACTTAAACCTGTCAGGTTCAAATATAAAATGCGTGACTTCAGGGAGCATCGCAAGATTGCATTTCACCAGAAACTCTTGGAGCATGACTGGAGAAATATTAATATGAGTGCAAATGTCGATTCTGCTGTAGATTGTTTACAGTTGGACTTATATTACTTAATGGACCAGTGCTTTCCAACCAAATCTGTTAGGATATCTTCTAGAGATCCTACATGCATGACACCACTTGTCAAAGTATTGCTCAAGAAAAAAGCTAGAATGCAAGCCCGTGGGATCGGAGGACCGGTGTTAGAAGACTTAAAAAGGAGAATTGATAAGAGCATATTGGAAAATCGTTTGGCTTTAGCAGGTGGCAAGAAGGGATCAGGGGCTTGGTGGCAGAAAGTGGATGTGCTTACACATCGGAAAGATAAGCCTAACCTGAACCTTGATAAGAACTTTGTGCAAGACTTGAACACATATTTTGGCAAACTCTGTTATGATGACAGCTATGTCAATCCTACACCTATGGAAATACCGGACAATGCTACAATACCGCAACTTACAACGTATACGGTCTTTAAGGCGCTATCTAAAATTAAGAGGACGGCTGTAGGACCAGATGGTATACCCTATTGGGTATGGAGGGAGCATGCCGCTATTCTAGCTCCAGTTGTCAATACAGTATGGAACTTGTCATTATCAACGCAAAGTTGGCCACGGACTTGGAAGGAGGCAAATATAAATCCGCTAGCAAAAATTGAAGTCCCAGTAGAAGATGCAGACTTTAGAGGAATAAATATAACTCCTGTGATTGCACGAGCATTTGAAAGAGTTGTCTATAATACATTCAATAAGAATTAAGGATATTGAGGCGTACTTATGTCAAAATCAATTTGCGTACCCAACTGGTGGAAGCTGTATTAATGCTCTTCTTAAGATGCAATATAATATTCTGAATGCCCTGGACAACCCGAGAAATAAGGCTGTAAGATTGTTTGCAATGGATTTTTCTAAGGCTTTCGATAATGTGAAACACCACTTATTGGCTGAGAAAATGAAGACAAGCCCACTGAGTCCACACATGGTAAACTGGTACATAAGTTTCTTGTCCAATCGAAGGCAAAGAGTATTTATACAACGGAATGGTTAGTGAATGGAAAGAGGTAAACAAAGGTACTGTTCAAGGGAGCGTGAGTGGGCCCTATCTTTTTAACATTTTCTTAAATGATTTGGATATTGCTGAACTTGAAGCTGTATCCTTAACGAAGTATGCTGATGATTCAAATTTACTGGCTACTGTTAATGAACATGTTGATAATTCTGATAGGGCATTACTGCAGTTTTTGGACTGGACCAAAGAGAATGAGATGACCTGTAACACCGATAAATGCAAAGAACTGATTATCAGGAAGAAGTGTAACACCACTGAATATAGAGAAAAAAGTAATATAATGCAGTATGAACAATTGACAATTCTTGGTGTCACTTTCCAGTCTAACTGTATGTCTACCAAGCATATTAAGATAAAACTAAGTGAAGCTAACAAATGCCTATATGTAATTAGGGGATTAAGAAAAGAAGGCTATAGTCAGGATGAAATTGATTTACTTTTTAAAGCAATTGTTCTTCCTAAGTTAACGTATGGTCTTGTAGTGTATGGTGCAAGTGAAGCAAATTTAAACGACATTCAATGTTTTTTGAAGAGATGTTTTAAGAGACGATATATTTCTGAATTACTGAATATTCGTGAATTGTTAGAGAAATACGATAAATGATTGTTTACCAAAATTAGGAGAGATAGTAACCACCCACTGTATCCACTTCTCCCGAAAGTTAAAGAATCTTCGCTTAGACTTAGACACAGAACCAGTCAACTCCCTCAAATAAACACCGAAAGATACAAGAACAGTTTTGTAAATAGATTACATTTTAGATACAAATTAGCAATATAGAAGACTTAAGATTGTAGCATTAAGCCTCTAGTTTTTACTTTTTAATAATTAATTGTAAACATATTTATATAATTCTTTTACCTGTAATGTTTGATATGTATTTTATCAAAAGAATAAAGACTAATTATTATTATTATTAGGATTTTGAAAAGGGAGGAGCGAAACTTCTTGGGGGAGGGGGGGGGGGGGTCAGGGGACATGCTCGCCCGGAAAATTTTGAAATCTAGAGTCTCTAGAATATTTCCTGAATTTTGGGAGAAGATTTGACACAATTCTGAAAGTTTGAAAAGTCATAAAATACTAAAAAAAAAACCCCGTTGAGTTAAGTTACATGCGTGCGATACATACGGAGACTGGATTAGGAGCCAAGGAAGGTATCATTTCATATTCTTAGTCACTAGTGTCAGAAGAGCGACTGAGATCCAGTCAATAACCGCTGGGTAAATCACCTGTGCATCTGAGCACGAGTGTTCAATGAATTTCCCCAGATACGTCACCATTCCGAGAAGACGTTGCAAATCTTGTTTCTTTGTTGGTAGAAGCATGTCTTGTATGGCTTCGATCTTCGTAGGATCAGGTTTAACTCCCTGGTCTGAGAATACGTGTCCGAGAAAAATTACTTCAGTTGAGCCAAATAAGCATTTCATTTCATTGAGTTTGAGTCCCTCTTGATCAATTCTGTCAAGGACTGCGTTTAGCCTTGCGTCGTGTTGTTCTTTGTCACTGCCCCATATAAGGATATCGTCTTGCACGTTTGCGCAACCTTCCAGTCCTTCAATAATTTCTGCCACTTTCTTTTGGAAAACTTCACTTGAGCTGAGAATACCAAATGGGAGACGCTTAAATCAATATCTTCCAAACGGTGTGTTGAATGTGAGAAGTCTGGAACTTTGCTCATCGACTTTGATCTGCCAATAGCCGTTAGATGCATCGAGTTTAGAGAAGTATTTCGCTCCCGATATTTCTGACATTACTGTTTCCGCTGTTGGCATTGGGTAGTATTCTCTTTTGATTACTTTGTTGAGATCGTGGGAGTCTAGGCATATTCTCAGTTTTCCATCTCACTTTTCAACAATGACCAGCGAGCTTACCCATTCAGTCGGTTCATCCACTTCCACTATTATGTCTAGCTATTTCATGCGGTCTAGTTCTGATTTAAGTTTGTTCTTTATCGCGTATGGAACGCGTCTCGGTGGGTGAACGACAGGAACTGCGTTTTCGTCGATTTCTCCACTCGTTTTATCAGATCTAGCCGTTGGCAGGTCTCCAAACCTATTATTGGCGATGAATTGGTTGGCACTACGAACATCTGCACAGCGCTGCTTTGTTTACTTTTCCTTTGCAAGTGAACGATACATTTTCCGATAACAGGAATTTCAATTCCATCGTAGGCTATCAGCTTTTCTTTAGCTTTGCATAGTCGAGGTTTCTTCGGAAGAGTATTGTGGTGTATGTCCCACAATGCTTGGGGGGCACGACCACGAGGGCAGTCGCCTCGACAGACCTCAGCTTGTAGTTGATACTTGTATTACTTGATAGTTATAACGTTGATATTGTTTTAAATAAATCGGTACTCACGAACTTAACAATTGGCGACGAGAATGGGATTGTGAGCGACACAAGAAAGCGACAACGTACCCTGAGAGCGAACAAAGGCTCAGCAGTGAGTATCGAAACATTGAACTAAAAGTATTCAACGAGTAAACAACGAAGGTGATATAAAACACTGGTAACCGACACAGAAACGACGATTAAAGTATGAAGTGATTCGAAATATTGATCGTAATGAACTCGATCGGGAAATTAGAGGCATTCGACGAAACCCGAGAAGATTGGTCTTCATATGTGGAAAGAGTAGAGCAGTACTTCCTGGCGAACGATGTTGAAAATGATAAGAAAGTACCAGTTCTCCTGACTGTAATCGGAGGTGAGACTTATAGTTTATTACGTACATTGACATCTCCAGCGAAACCATCAACGAAAACATTTGATGAGATAGTAGAAATTCTTAAAGGCCATTTGTCTCCCAAACCACTGGTAATCGCAGAAAGATTTCGATTTCATAAAAGAGATCAACGCGAAGACGAAAACATAAATTGTTACGTCGCTGAACTTAAGAAACTATCTGAGCGTTGTGAATTTGATACAGCCTTGGCCGACACGTTAAGAGACCGACTGGTTTGTGGATTATATAATGAATCCATTCAGAAACGCTTGCTTGTTGAAACTAATCTGAAATTCGACAAGGCCGTGAAGATGGCGGTCGCCATGGAAACCGCTGCTAGAGATGCTGTAGAATTTAGAGGAAAACCTAAGGTGGAAACAGAACTAAACAAACTCAGTCAAGGCCAGAAACAACGTAAATGTTATCGCTGTGGGAAAGATGGGCATGAAGCTCAAGAATGCTATTTTAAAGACCAATACTACAGGAACTGTGGTAAGAAAGGGCATATTAAACGAGTATGTCGCTCCAAGGCATCTGGCTCATCTTCTGCAGTCAAGACAAACACAACCCAGAAAAGAGTAAAAGATCTTCATAATGTTCAACATGAAAGCGAGAGTGATAGTGATGACACCTTGGCATCTCTAGAGCTACACAAGGTTGAAAAGGCCAGCAGTAATATAATCTGGGTTACACCGGAAGTGGATGGAAAACCTCTTCAAATGGAACTTGACACTGGCTCAGCTGTATCTGTGATTCCATACAGCAAAAACAGCTCCATGTTCAAGACTGCCAAGCTTCATCCAACATCCACTACTCTAAAGACGTACACTGGAGAGAAAATAAAGCCTGAAGGGATGATGAAGGTCCAAGTGAAGTATAAAGAAGAGATACATCAGCTAAATTTGTATGTGGTAAACACCCAGGGGCCTGCCCTCCTTGGCCGCGACTGGTTACAGAAGCTTACACTAGACTGGAAAGTTATCAAAGCCCTATCAACCACCTCAAGTTCTCAAGACCAACCAACCAGACTCCTAGAGATCTTGGATAAATATTCTGAAGTTTTCGATGAAGAGATTGGTATGTTAAAGAATATAAAGGCCAAACTCACCTTGAAAGAAAACAGCCCTCCCAAGTTTTGTAAAGCAAGACAAGTGCCATATTCCCTAAAGTGGAAGCTGAGCTTACAAAGTTGCAAAATGCCAACATCTTAACCAAAGTTACATGGAGTGAATGGGCAACACCAGTAGTTCCAGTAATAAAGAAGAATGGCAATGTCCGATTATGTGTGGATTGTAAACAAACTATCAATCCAGTTATGCAAGTCCAACAATATCCTCTCCCAAGGATCGATGATATTTTTGCTTCCCTCGGGGGTGGACAAAAGTTTAGCAAGCTTGACCTGCGCCAAGCTTATTTGCAAATGGAAATGGAAGAAGAGTCAAAGAAGTTACTGACCATCAACACTCACAAGGGCTTATTCCAGTACAACAGACTTGTATTTGGTGTGGCATCAGCCCCAGCGATTTGGCAACAAGCGATGGATCAGGAATTGGAAGGAATTCCACACGTCCAATGTATTCTTGATGATATGATCATTTCTGGTAATACTGACGAAGATCATCTCAACAATCTGGAAGAAGTTCTCAGCCGACTACACAAGCATGGACTGAGAGCTAACAGCAGCAAGTGTGAATTATTCAAAGAGAAGATTGAATTCTGTGGTCACGAGATCAATAAATATGGCCTGCACAAGTCACAGAAGAAAGTAGACGCTGTTGTAAATGCCCCACGTCCTGAGAATGTTTCACAAGTCCGCTCTTTTGTTGGTCTTATCAACTACTACCAACATTTCCTTTCAAACTTATCCACCCTACTTCAGCCTTTAAACAAATTGTTAGAAAAAGGCAGTCCATGGAAGTGGACCCCAGAGTGTGAAAAGGCATTTGTTCAAGCCAAGAAATGAATCACTTCGGAAGAAGTCCTTGCGAACTACGACCCTCAATGCCCTATCAAACTTGAATGTGATGCCTCGCCATATGGGTTAGGAGCGGTCTTAACCCAAGTCATGGAAGATAACACGGAAAGGCCTATTGCATATGCTTCAAGGTCTCTTACAAAAACAGAAAAACACTATTCACAGATAGACAAAGAAGCGTTGGCCTTGGTTTGGGTAAAGAAATTCCATACCTATGTATTTGCGAGAAGATTTACTTTACGAACTGACCATAAACCGCTAACAGCTATATTTAGTCCTACAAAGGCCATACCAGCAACAACAGCAGCCCGGCTTCAACGATATTTATTGTACCTTTCGGGATTTGATTATGATTTTGAATATCGTAGTTCATCAAAACATTGCAACGCGGATAGATTATCCCGATTGCCAATGGAACTAACCGAAGAGCCAGAACAAGCTGCAGACCCGGTGCATGCATTTTATGCATCACAGTTGAACCGTCTGCCTGTCACCAGCCAGAAAGTAAGAATGGAACCTCAAAGAGACCCCACACTGGTAAAAGTTTATGAATCCACTATGAAGGGATGGAACAAACGAGAAGAACTTACCTTGACACTCTATTATTCTAGAAGAAATGAACCAACTGTCCATCAAGGTTGTATCATGTGGGGGAGCAGAGTTATTGTGTCGGCCAAGCTGAGAAGCCGAGTCCTGGAGGTATTACACGAAGGTCATATTGGTGTAGTCAAGATGAAAGCTCTTGCCTGAAGCTACATTTGGTGGGCCGCAATCGATCAAGAAATTGAAGACCTAGCAAAAGGATGTCGTGGTTGTCAGCGTGTTCAACAGGTTCCAAAGTGTTCTCCACTTCATCCGTGGGAGTGGCCATCTACACCATGGCAACGTATTCATGTCGACTATGCTGGCCCCTTCCTCGGAAAGATGTTCTTAGTGGTGGTGGATGCTTGTTCCAAATGGCCCGAAGTGATTATGATGCACTCGACAACAGCAACCAAAACTATTGAAGCACTTCGCACAGTATTTGCAAGGAATGGATTACCCGAACAGTTGGTAAGTGACAATTGTTCTCAGTTCACTGCCGAAGAATTTCAACTATTTCTAAAGAAAAATGGAGTGAGACACACCACATCTGCTCCATACCATCCTGCAACCAATGGTTTGGCAGAAAGATTTGTCCAAACATTTAAGAAATTACTGACATCAAAGAAGATTCAGGAACAACTCAGACCAAACTGTCCAAATTCTTGATGAAGTACAGAAACACTCTACATAGCACAACGGGTGAAACTCCTGCGACAGTCTTCATGGGACGAAATTTACGCTCGCGCTTGGACTTGATAAAACCTGACATTCGAAAGCATGTTGTTGGGAAGCAAGAGAATCAAGTGAAAGCAAAATCACACGGCACAGCTGGCAAACTACGTGAACTATACGTTGGTCAAGAAGTGAACGTAAGAAATTACAGTGGGAAGGAGAAGTGGATACCAGGAATCGTCAAAGCCCGGACAGGACCAGTATCATACAGAGTCGAAATTGCACCGAATGTAATCTGGCGGAGAATGCACATTGACTAGTTACTTAGTTCAAGCATAAGAACAAACACTCTGGATTCCAAACCAGTAGAACTACTACCAACGCCTATCAGTGAGTGTGACTCAGAAGACTAGAACACACATGCCCAACAAGAACAAGGAACTGACATAGAAGAGGTACAACCAAGGCAGTCTTCACAAGACCAAGGTACTCCAGAACGAGAACTATCGCCTGCAGGACGTTATCCAGTTCGAGTACGACAAGAACCACAAAGACTAGGACACGATTAAAACTAAAGCACTAAAAGCAGAGAACGCTTAGCTGTTAACAAGATGTACTCTTTCGGACTATTCAAAGACACTTGATGTTATGTTGTTTACAATTGTATGTTATACAATTTACTTTATAGAAGGGGAGGAATGTGGTGTATGTCCCACAATGCTTGGGGGGCAAGACCACGAGGGCAGTCGCCTCGACAGACCTCAGCTTGTAGTTGATACTTGTATTACTTGATAGTTATAACGTTGAATTTGTTTTAAATAAATCGGATACTCACGAACTTAACAACTATGATATACGTTTTGTGGGAGGATGTTTACTTGAGCGCCAGTGTCAAGCTTGTATGTGACATTAATACCGGATGTGAGAATTGGCATGGTCCATTCTGTATCTTCATTAATGTTTCCTTCGATTGTTCCCACGAAGAACTCGCTTCTTTCTTTGCCTAGTACGTTTTCTGTCTCGACGTTGTTGATTGCTTTCGATTTGCAAACTGTGGCAAAGTGATTCCACTTTCTACAGCTGTTACACATTTTCTCGTACGCTGGGCATTTTCCTCTTTCATGCGTGTATCCACAATATTGACAAGTTTTCGATTGCTCGTGCATTCTTGACGTTCCATTACCATTGGCTTTTGGTTTTTGCGAAGTTGGATTGCTCGTGTCTCGACGACGAAAATTTACAGCATCAACGTTGTCAACAGGAGGACTTGTTTGCATCTCTTCCGCTTGTTTCTTTGTCGCTTCAGCTGCCCGACAGTTTGCCATTGCTTTCTAGCGTTAGATCAGTCTCTCTTAGTAATCTTTCTCTGATACTAAAGGAGGTGTAGTCTTTCATAATAAACAGTTCGAGTCTGGTCTTTGTGAGTGTGACTCGTAACAGTGGGTTTCCATTGTAATTATTTTATAATACCAGATTATGGAACTCAGTCCACCGTGTGTTATACGCTCAGAACCAAATTCGAACATTTTTAAAAAATCCTTGAAAAAAAAGCCATTTTTGGCCACTGTCCAATATATTTGATGTAGATTATTGAGAACGTGGACTGGTCAGTGTTTTAAATGTGGCAGTATGTCAGATATGTCAAAAATGTCAATATGTTGTTAATGTCAACGTTTATCCCCGAGCCCGGGCGTAGGGCCGAATTAGGCCCGGAGCACGGTGAGGGTGCTAATCTCGACATGCGTGGAGTCCATTTTACACGCGTGTAGAAAAAGCGAGGGAGACGAAATCTGTGAAATAGTTTATATTTAACAATTAGACAACGAAGCCGAGTTGACTATCGCTCATAGAAAACGAGGGCGAGTTGTCTAATTGTTTTAGTATAAATTTAGCAACAAAAGTTAAATAAATTCTCGACCATAACATATTCTTTGAGGCTCGTTTAATACATTTTTTAACAGCCAACAACAAACGTTCAACAGTCATTTCGGACATCTGCTTGGCCCATACAGTAATTGATGGAAAAGAAAAGTTTTCTTGCATAATTTAGCATGGATTTTCATGTACAATATTGAAACAATATATATCCACTCATTTGTTTTGTAAAAGTGACAAAAAGTCGAAAGAAACATTCAATTTAGCATATAGTTTACATCACGAAATCTTGTCAACAGCTAGCATAATTTTGAAATGTGTTTTGTTTCCAGTTATTTCGTTTTAAACGAACACAGATGAACAATTTAACGATCTTACCATTAATAATTTCCATTCTAACCATTTTGTAGCCGTTTTTGTTTTCTGTAGAACGTATTGCTTCGCTTAAATGTCCAATTTCTTCTTTCATTTGCCCACTCCGTTATAATCTCGGCGCCATTGTTGCTTAACAGAACAACCGCTGGCTCTAATGATCACTGTTCGTGCTATACTACGCATTTTCTCATTAGTCAATTTTTTTAAAAGAATGACTTTCATTTAAGAAATAAAAGACGTTTTCAGTGTTTGCATGGGCTTATGCAAACCGAGGAGAAGTTTGGGAGAACTCGAGAGCAGATCAGTGTAAACCCGAGACCGCAGGTCGAGGGTTTTCACCTCAGTGCTCGAGAGTTTTCCCAAACTTTTCCGAGGTTTGCATAAGCCTATGCAAACACTGAAAACGTCTTTTATTTGTTTTATAAAATAATTAAAAAGGGAATAGACAAATTAGAAACAAAAGTGGAAATTTTATATATCGTTTATTGATCTCAATTCTCCTTACATGGAAAGAACCAATCAGGATCGTGTTACAACGCTTGCTAAATCATAGCCACTGGAAAGGGAGAGGGCTGTGAAAGTGGGCGTGACTGAGATTTATGTTATTGTTCGCCAAATTCAAGATCACGTGACGTTGAACCTGCATGATTGAGCACTAAAAAGCAAGATTTTACATTAGAGCAGCGAGGCGCGTACCTAGAAGTGCTACAACGAAGTTCTTCCGTGATGGTTTCGATATAAATTCCACTTCATTTGGACATTATATGCATAGATGGTCCCTCATGCCAAAACTCCCTTTGCAAAGAATATTTAATAAAGTGCAGTAAATTCGAATAAAAAACGATCAATGGTCGGACCGAACACGGTGAGAGCCGAGGTAAAATAATGATACAATACTGTTTTGCCAACAGTACAACTAAAACTAAAATTCGCTTTTGTCTGAATATGAATGGTTGTGATAAATTATATGTCGTAAGTTGAGTTGCCTTCATTGAATATTAAATGCACTAAATGTCTGGTGTATTGCGTTTCATAAACAACGGTGAGGACTGGCAATTGTCGTATGCGTATCAGTTTATTAGAATAACTAAAGTATTAAGAAACATTGCCATCTGACAACAAAAGTGCAAAACTCCGATTTAATAATGGCACGGAGACGAAAAATGCTTTTCGACTGCGTTGTTCCTTGGTTTTCTTTTATTAATAATTTGTAGACATGCGGCGATTTATGATAATTTCAATTTATTCACACTATTTTTAATACTTACAATGAAAAATACAAAGTTTACATAGTGATGCATAAATAAATCAGAGTTACATATAAAACAAAATATTTTATGAAAGAATATACATATGTGAGAGTGTAATTAAAGTATAAAGCTTTCGAGTTTAATCACTGCCTTGACATATTAATAAGTTGGGGATCAGCAGAGATGAAATATTAAGATCGTGTCGAAGTAAGAAAATAGACATTGTATAATACGAGAATGAAATTCAGATCAACCTTGGTGACTTAATATTTTTTACATTGAAACAGAAAGGGTTTTTAAATCACTGGGATATTTTCCCAGATTTTTGTAGCTGAGAATCTTATAAATGTTTGTTTACAATAATTAGTCCGGCGGGGGGAAAATAGTTCGCGCTACGGCTAATTTGCTCACAATGCCAGAGTGTGAATTATTTGAGTGAGCCATGCATGAGTTAGCGCTTGATACGATTGTGTAATGTTCAAGGGATGATCATTTTAATGTCACGATAAAGTCCATCATGAAACCGAACGCCAATCATCTACACAACGATGCACCACCATATATATTTGTTCTTATTTGAGAAATGCGCGACTTAAAAACTCTCACGGTCCTGTTGAAACCAATCCGATCTTTTTGAGGTGATTTCTTTGTGCACACAATCATATTATTGAATTAACTAATATCTAAAATTAACGCAGAATCAATGTAAAATATAAAATTTGTCATAAAAATGACGGACTACAGTATACACTATAACAGCACTGTCGCTGTCTTAAGTTCGTAGGTCGTCAAAAACCGAATTCCTACCGAATTTTGTTAACGAAATACAAGGGTACTCCTTTGGACTTGTAAATATCATGTTTCTTGTGGATTTTTAGAAGTCACCATTACCGACATCGTGCAGTTTAACGAAGAACAAGGTTATAATCTAATGTAAGGCCATAAGAAAGAATAACTGGCCATGCCGGTTCAAGATCACGTGACGCTCAGGCGTGAAATTTTTAACATCAAACCGGAAGTTCTATTGTTTCAGAGCGGAGTTTCACAGCCCTCTCCCTTTCCAGTGGCTATGATCAAACACGAGGCGGCCGAGAGATGTAAATAACATAAAACTAACTCCAAAAAGAGTATACAAACAATGCAATAATAAGAGAGCAAAACGTGTCCTTTAAAGTGTGTTGGTTCAAAACTGATAGAGGAAAATGTTTGAAACAAAGGGCTGATTTACTGATCATCGCCACCTGGATCGCCGCCGTGTTTGTTAAACGAAACGTGCACTGTCCCAATGGAGCAACCTGAGAACATGGCAGCGAAATTCTGGCTTACACTGCTCTTGGATCGTGTAGCTGTACACTGGATTTGCTGGGTGTGATCTTGCTGGACGTTTGAAGCTGCTTGGAGCTGTAACTGAGTATTTGCTGTCGGTCCCAACGCTCTCGAAATCACCTCATTGCACCTTTGAAGCTGATTCGACGCAGCCTGGTTCCCAGGCCTCTCTTTTTAACGTCGAGCGGCAGACCGAATTGTGAGAGGCCTGGAATAAAATGTTTTGCTTGGCCCCAAATCTGGCCCCAAAACTGGCCCCAACTTATACAGGCATTAAACGGCCGTTTGGCGGAAAACCAAGGCAGATAACACTCACGTCGGTCTGCACAATTCTTTATAACATCATATAGCGAGGTTGGTCTACTGCCGAAACGTTAAAATAGCATATTTCGATTTGTATAAATGTGTTTCAACACAATCACTTCCCACGCCGAACACTACTTTATAAAGCCTCGTATGTAACAAATTTTTAACGTAATGTAAAACAAAGAAACCTACTCATTTGCTGTCTGCTCTCAAGAAGAAGTTTGTTTAAGTGCCCTCGTTCGTAAAAGATTAAAGAATCCGAGCTCCAGCAGGATTCATGTGATGATAGATAAAGATGAACATTTTCCGCTAGTCCTCTCGCTCGATGCCTATTCTGTGACGTCACCAAAATACGTTCGAGAGAAAAGAGGACTAGGAACTAGTCTGGATTCGACGATGGCCCAATCTCGAGCCCATAGTCACCCCCTTTTTGGTCAGCGGGAGAGCGCGGGGGAGACTCTGGGGAAATTGGATTTAATTACCCCTGAAATGAGGGGTTCCGGTTGTTAAGCGCATGATCGTAGCCTCATCTGCTGTGCAGGATGTGCGTTGTGTTCATGAGTTCGTTTCTCATATATTTGTTTGAAATCGCAAATACTATATTTGTGAGAACCCTGCATAAAATGCAGATCAAATGCACGTTAAAATTGCCGGAGAGAGACTGACACTGCTGGTGGTGGCACTTGACATAAACATTCTTGAAATCCAAGGTAAATATCAATTCACGACGCCAATATCGTCGTCGATCAGACGATCACAAGCCTTTTAATACGAGTTGCGATTGCGAAGGCTGATTCCGTCTTTAATTGTCTTAAATATGCTTTTTCGTTGTTTAAATTGTTTTACATTTATACATCAAATATAACGACAAATCTCAACGGGATTTGTTTTGTTCATTGCGACTATTTGTTATTCGAAATTCGTCTTGTACTTTGCTATGAAGTTTGTTTGTGTGAATGAGACCCAGATATAATTAAACAAAGGGAAGAAGTGTAAATGAGGCGTCTAAATTTGAAGATATATATGTTATTGAATAAAGCAATATGTTTGACTTTCATTATTTCACAATCTATATGTTTTGAATCGATTAATTCCACTGATCTCTATAAAAGGACTGGATAGCGCATCTATTGTTTCTCGCGCCCTAATTTTGATGCCGGAAGTGAGCAGCGGCGGCCATCTTACTAGGACCCACTTGGGTCCTAAACAATATGGCGTAAATAGGAGTGGAAGCAGTTTAACGACGTTTTTCGCCAAATTCGAGAAGTTTGCTAAGATTTACCAACGAATTACGGTTCGTAATCTTATTTTATATAATAGTTAAGTGTTTTAAACTCTTTATTCCTTTTACAAAGGCTTTTTTTTGCGAAAGATACCTGCCTATGTATTTGCTTCACGAATCACGGTATTAACAAAATAGTCGGTAAACAAATGTCTTCCAAGTCCGCATGTGTACTTGTTTCTCTATTTATTTTGTAGTATAAATGCCGTATTATTAAATGGTTTACTGTGATGGGTTTCCTTTATGTTTTGATTGATTTATTGCCGAGTAATTCAAATGAGAATTCAAATTTGGAAAAGTTCTAGCATAAAACCTTATAGTCCATTTGCCACCTTATATGTTTCTTTAATAGGCAACCTTGTTGCCATCAGAAGTGTATTGTTTTTTATGGTTTTGTACTCACATGGATCTATAGAAATAAATTAGCTTGCAATGCAATTTATACAATAAAGGCCTTCATGGAGGCATAAATAATAGTGAGATATTATAAAGTATGACTTGTCTTTTTGAGTTATACCACTAAAGTTGAATCATAATTTTTGCTTTAAATGGTCGGCTTTTCAATGAAAACCCAGCTAAACTTTACATTTTTTACAAGTAAATGCACCTGTTGAAATTACCATTTCTGCAGAGTGTCTGGGATGCCAACTAAAACTCTAACAGTATCCCAGACACTCTACAAGTTTATTATTACATAAATGAAATATAATTTCCTGTATTGACTGATAGGATTAATAGCCACCTGCAAATAAATATTCACAACAAAACAGCAAGAGCATTTGCATAATCTATTTGTAATATTTCTATATTTGAAAATACATTATCATTAATTCTCTTGTTTTGGTTGAAGCTACTTTCAATGACACATCTTGATGTTCAGGGCT
Organism: Paragorgia papillata; assembly: GCA_035771165.1. Lineage (NCBI taxonomy): Eukaryota > Metazoa > Cnidaria > Anthozoa > Scleralcyonacea > Coralliidae > Paragorgia > Paragorgia papillata. Next base: position 1,930,795 of record JAWNZC010000447.1, on the reverse strand, counting down.
TCTCATAATCCCATCATAGAATTATCTTGTCAATATAAACTCTATGTTTTGGGGACTTTTGCCCTTATCAAATGCATTGCAATGGACTCAGTACAGCAAAATTTGGGTTTGCCATCTTGAGAAGGCAACCACAGCCAACCTTTGTGGTAAAAACCCAGTTAAAAAGTCAGTTACTATAGTGTTCTTTGGAAGACAAGTAATGCTAATTGTGGTAAAAAACTAAATATTTACTTAAAATTATAGAAATGCCACACCACATATAGAAGCTTTTAATATATATACTGTATGCATACCGTATTAACTATTATAATAACAGAGCAAATGTTACATAGGGTTACAATCTGGATCCAGATTAACACCTGAGCCACTGGACTACAAAATAAAATACATGTATTAAAAGCTGATACCAAAGCCAAGTCAATAACATGTATGTGCACAACCTGTAAAGGTAATAAACTAAAGATTAGTCTTACTAAGATGACAGAGCAAAGATCACTTGCAGCAAGTTTTGATGACTAGTGAGATATGCTGAACTATTGAACTAGATAAGCAAGGGTAGCAAACTGACAAATAGAAAAATACACATGCTGCCTAAGTGGTGATTGAAAGAGTCAAACTGAAAATACTAATCAGAAAACCATGTGAACCACTGAACCGTTTGAAGTAGCACAAACTTACTTTGGTTATTTAAAAATTAGAAACAATACTAATGCCAAGTCTTGCCCATTAGCCTAGCAGATTATAGAGAGTGTATTATAAACTCAGGCATCTAATTTATGGGTCCATGGGAGTGTGGCACCCATTTATAGTCAATGAGTCATTGACCAGTTAGTAAAATCAAGGGTCCAAATTAAAATACTAATTCAAAAAGACAAGTTATAATTAATATCTCACTGAATTTTAATATGCGTTCACGTTAAAGATTTTTAAGTTATATAAATTGCATGTATAAGGTTTTATGCTAAAACGTTTCCAAATTTGAATTCCCATTTGGATTTAATAATCGGCAATAAATCAATCAAAACTTAAAGGAAACCCATCACAGTAAACCATTTAATAATACGGCGTTTATACTACAAAATAAAGAGAGAAACAAGTACACATGCGGACTTGGAAGACATTTGTTTACCGACTATTTTGTTAATACCGTGATTCGTGAAGCAAATACATAGGCAGGTATCTTTCGCAAAAGAAAGCCTTTGTAAAAGGAATAAAGAGTTTAAAACACTTAACTATTATATAAAATAAGATTACGAACCTTAGTTCGGTGGTAAATCTTAGCAAACTTCTCGAATTTGGCGAAAAACGTCGTTAAACTGCTTTCCACTCCTATTTACGCCATATTGTTTAGGACCCAAGTGGGTCCTAGTAAGATGGCTGCCGCTGCTCACTTCCGGCATCACTTTCTGAACAATAGATGCTCTATCCAGTCCTTTTATAGAGATCAGTGATTAATTCAATAAATTTAAATGAACCAATCAAAACGGAGAATCAATCCAGTTTCCCCAGAGTCTCCCCCGCACTCTCCCGCTGACCAAAAGGGGGGTGACTATGGGCTCGAGATTGACGATGGCCTTGAGTTGTAGCTCTGCAGAGACTGCTCGTTCCTTTGGCCGGAAATTGCCATAATGTGTCGATTAGAGAGCCCTGCATCGGACCAGAGAGTAATGGCTGTAGCTCTAACACAGTGATTTGTGTAGGTCTTCGAAAGTTTGGCGGACAAACTCAATTCCTTCATCATGTTTCTCAGCTTATTTACGCCGAGGCAGCGATTTTCAAACCAAACTTCGTCCGAAGGACCTGACCAATTTCGTTTCGGAAACTGGAAAAATGCTTGGCATTTGGGATTAAGTTTGGACAAATACAAACACAAGGCGTCATATCCATCATTTGTGTCATCAGTTTGATACATACGAGCACAATTCTCATAGCTTTCGACATCATTAAAGCCACCGGGATGATTCTTGCTCGCCTCGTCGTGGCTCATCGTTGCGAACGCTTTGTTGTTTTCGTCTGTACTGAATCGGAAACTGGACTTCGTGAGATTTCTTTGGCCTTCACGACCCCTTCGACACCAATACAACGTGATGTGGAACCAAACATTCATCAATAATCCCGAAGGACTAGACTGGCTGATAGCGGGACTCGCTTTGAGCTTTTTCAGATCTTCTATCTCAATGGCAGGTTTGTGTTGTACGCTTAGTTTTCCTTGTTGTTTGAGGCTTTTCAGCTTAGCATTTAGCATCATGTTGGATTTTTTGAACAACGGGTTTGAAGAGATTTGAATCCCTTTGTTATGTGGAGGCATATTCAGATATCTTTCAATTCCACTTCTAAGACCAAGCAGTGTATTCTTCGAGTATTCATCTCCGTTCTTGTTTCTCACCTCTGCGTAAAACAGTTTTAACTTCTCGTCGAGTTCATCTATGTTCATCTCACTTAATTCGCGTTGGAAACCCTTGTCAGAAGCCCAGTCTGAATAAAAAAATCGCTATATATTTAAACACGTATTTATTTTCATATTTTTCCTTTTATTTGCTACTCTGTATAGTACTTTAGAGTTGAGTTGCGTTTTGACTTTTGTTTATGTTTATGAATATGAAAGTAAAATATCTCCGTAACTTGCTTTAGTAAAAACCCCACAAGTGAACAAAAATACTGTGTAAGAAAATACATGTTTTTTCCACAAAAAGACTTATTATTAAATTATTATTTACATTATTAAATTTACCTTTGTAAACTGAAATAGCGTGGTTTGTCGAGTATTTCGCAGACTTTGACTGCGCTCCTTCTAACAGCTCGTCTAGCTCACTTTCGTTCAAATTAGCAAAACGCTTTGGGTTTTTTTGTGGTGGTTCTTCATTTTCCGACATATTTTTTTCGCTTTTTTTTGGTTCTTTCTCTGTTTGCTTTTGTATTTGAAAAACCTCAAAACTAGCCTCAAAAAACAGAGATAAATAAATGCTGCCACACTCAAGCCAGGGCGTGACGTCATTCCATGTTTGCACAGGCTAATGCAAACACGGCTATCAGCCAATCAAAGCGCATGTACTATCTAAATTATTTTATAATGGTTTATCTATAGTTTATCCCAGAGGTTTATATCACCAATTAGTATAAATTTACAAGTTTATAATGCAAATCCTCGAATTTCATTGGCTATTGCAGGAGTTTATAATTGGTGATATAAACCTCTGGGATAAACCAATGAAAATCATTCTTTTAAAAAAATTGACCAATGACAAAATGCGTAGTATAACACGAACAGTGATCATTAGAGCCAGCGGTTGTTCTGTTAAGCAACAATGGCGCCGAAATTATAATGGAGTGGGCAAGTGAAAGAAGAAATTGGACATTTAGGCGAAGCAATACGTTCTACAGAAAACAAAAACGGCTACAAAATGGTTAGAATGGATATTATTAATGGTAAGATCGTTAAATTGTTTATCTGTGTTCGTTTAAAACGAAATAACTGCAAACAAAACACATTTCAAAATTACGCTAGCTTTTGACAAGATTTCGTGATGTAAACTATATGCTAAATTGAATGTTTCTTTCAACTTTTTGTCACTTGTACAAAACAAATTAGTGGATATATATTGTTTCAATATTGTACATGAAAATCCATGCTAAATTATGCAAGAAAACTTTTCTTTTCCATCAATTACTGAAGGGGCCAAGCAGATGTCCGAAATGACTGTTGAACGTTTGTTGTTGGCTGTTAAAAAATGTATAAAACGAGCCTCAAAGAATATGTTATGGTCGAGAATTTATTTAACTTTTGTTGGTAAATTTAGACAACTCGCCCTCGTTTTCTATGAGCGATAGTCAACTCGGCTTCGCCTCGTTGACTATTCGCTCATAGAAAACTTGGGCTCGTTGTCTAATTGTTAATTATAAACTCCTGCAATAGCCAATGAAATTCGAGGATTTGCATTATAAACTTGTAAATTTATACTAAATATATTTATAAAATAGGTTGCGTCTTATGCACGCTGTGATTGGTCAACTACCGTGTTTATATCAGGCTATGTAAACACGATTGTGACGTCACACACATTTCTTAGTCTTATTTCATAAAAGAAATAGAAAATGGATGCCCTGTGTTTATATAACCTGATGCAAACACTCGAGTGAGTTGGGAGAATTCGAAAGTACTTATGTAAACCCTCGCTTACGGCTAGGGTTCACATAAACTTTCAAATTCTCCCAACTCACTCTCGTGTTTGCATCAGGCTATATAAACACGGGCGGCCATTTTCTATTTCTTAATTATATATATATAATTAAAAAATAGAAACTGTTTTGCCATTTTTATATAGCCTGATGCAAACACGATGAAGAGGTTGGGAGAACTCGAAAGCTGTTGTGTGAGCCCGAGACCGCAGGTCGAGGGCTTACACAGCTGCTTGAGAGTTCTCCCAACCTCTCCGAGTGTTTGCATCAGGCTATATAAACACGGCAAAACAATTTCTATTTTTTTATAAAACTGACACAGAACTAGGCGATAATAATTGTGAATAACGAGGTTTAATAAACAAACTTTAATTTCAGTGTCAAATAGTAAATTCTCCTTATAGGCCTCTCAGCCAATAACAGCTTTCCATTTGGGCCAAGAACAAATGCATGCAAGCCGGTAAATGCCGCTGTTTTCAGCAATTCGGCAGTGAACTGTTCATATCAAGTGTCAAAAAACACAAAATATGGAATTGAAAGTAACTATCAAGATCATGTATTATTTACACCAGATTGGGCATGTTAAAGGAAATTATCTATGTGGGTTACAATCGGAAAAAAATCAGGGCTGGTTTCCGTCTTGAAAAGAAATGTTAACTGAACCAATGGAACATCCTGAAAACATGTTTCCAAACTCCCATTTGGCTTGCTTGGAAAACGTGCTGGTTTGGGCCACAGTATTGCTTGTCGTTGCAATATTCTGAGGAAGAACTTGGTGCTGGAAACTTTGTAGTGTGTGGCTTTCATCTGATGTGAACAGAGCTCGGGACAGGACGTTGCTGCAGTGCTCGTGCTTGTTCGACGATGGCCTTGAATTGTAGCTTTTCAAAGACTGCTCATTTCTATGCCCTGAAATGGCCATTATGTGTCGATTTGGTAATCCTGCTTCTGACCAGATAGTGATTGCAGTTGCTGTGACACAATGATTGGTATAAATCTTTGATAGCTTTGCCAAACAGCTTATTTCTTTCATCATTCCGGCGAGCTTGTTTACTCCAAGGCAACGGCTTTCGTACCAGATGGGCTCATTTGGATTTGACCAGCTCCTCTTCGGAAACTGAAAAAATGCACTGCATTTTGGATTGAGCTTTGAAAGATAAAGTTGGAGAGAATTGTAACCATCGCACGAATCGTGGGTTTGGTACATACGGCCTTCTTTTTCAAAACCTTTGTCGTCAATAATGCCGCCAGGGTGGTTTTTTGTCGCTTCATCATGGGCCATTGTCGCGAACGGTCTTCCGTTTTCGTCTTCCAAAAATTTAAAACTTGACCTCGTCAGGTTTCTTTGGTCTTCACGTCCCTTACGACACCAGAAAAGAGTGGTATGAAACCATGCCAAACATTTCTTAGGAGACCGAGTGGAGTGGAGGGAGCAAGTATGCCGCTTTCTTTTAGCTTTTTAAGGTCTTGGGATTCGATGGCAGGTTTGTGCTGAACACTTTGTTTTCCTTGTTGTTTGAGTTGCTTTATTTTGGCATCAAGCATCATGTTAGATCTTTTAAATGCAGGATTTGTTGATATTGTTATCCCTTTGTTGTGAGGAGGGAGGTTTAGGTATCTTTCGATGCCGTTTCTGAAAGAAAGCAAAGTGCTTTTGCTGTATTCCTCGCCATTTTTATTTCTTGCCTCAGCGTAAAAATGTCGTAGCATTTCGTCAAGTTCTTCAATGGTCAGTTCATGCAAGTTTTTGAAAGAATGTTTCGTAGCTGCCCATTCTAAGCAAAAAAATATTAATTTTGCTGTTTAATTTAAAGTGTAAATGACATATAAAGATGTTTATATAGCAGTATTTTGAAGGAACATAATATAGCCATAGAATAATTTTTAACAAAAAGTTCAACTTTGAGCAGAAAGACAAATTCAAAAATAACTTATGTGCCTTATAAATATAATATATTTATTATCTTATCCTGTGAAATAATAAAAAAAACTTACCTTCATAAACAGAAACGGCGTATTTCGTTGCATATTTAGTAGATTTTGATTGTGCTCCGTCTAAAAGACCGTCAAGTTCATTACCGCTCAATGCCGCAAAACGTTTCGTTTCTTTTGTAGTTTCTTCGGAGAGTGTCTCAGACACGTTTTCCAAAACGAGTCAATTCAAATGCATGTAAAGTAACTTTTGAAAACATTTGGGAAAAAAATTGGCCGCGCTGTGACGTCACAACCGTGTTTACATAGCCTGATATAAACACAGTAACTGACCAATCACAGCGTGCGTAAGACCCAACTTATTTTATAAATATATATATATATATGTTCGGAACGACGTCACGCGGTAAGAATGGTTGGGCACTGCCGACTAGCGACGAAGAAAACTATAAAGTATAAACTCTCAAACAAATAGTATTTTGCTTTCGTTTATCTAAACAAAACGAAATGGAGCACGAAGAAAAGAAGGATACAAACAACCCGTTTAATATATCTTGAAGAGAAACCAGAGAACTTGAAGAAACCAAACGCCGTATGGTAAACAAAAACTCGATCTGAATTGCAATGTTTGATGATCAACGGTAGGATTCTTGTTGTTTTCAAGTTTACACTTAACCTAAACAATATACAGCTTCACGTTTTCGTGCTTTCATTTTGCTCGTCTAAACCATAAATCAGCTTAACTAAAGCTAACTTAAAACACTACCTTTATAAGCTTATGTAGAGTGTATACGTGATGTTTTTCATTGGCATTGCATGCACTTTTTATTATTAAATACTCATGGGCTTTGGCGAAATTTTTTAGCTGTATTTCCAAATTTTCGACTGAAACGTTGTCTGTTTAATACTTCTTTCTAGAATCCGATTCCACTGAATTGTTTTTATCTCGGACTCTATTATAAATGTAATTTTGAGCTGTTGACTTTTAATTCTGCCTTTTCAAAACATGTATGCATAGGGAAGCCATTTAAAGCTTGCTAAAAATAATCCATTTTGAAACCTCCTAAAAACATATTTTGTACAACCAGAATTTAATAATGAAATCTAAGTTTTGCTTTGATATGTTAAATCAGTTTAGTCATCTTATCCATAAATTATAGAATTATTTGAGGATTATTGTTTTTATATCTCTGTTTATTTTATTGGCTGTATATCAGGTGTGCTTATTTTAATCAGGGTGGGTGGGTGGGGGGTGTTTCAAAAAAGCATTTAATAAAAGCGGGTGAGGGGTTGTTGCATTCATGTATTTCTAGTATTTAATTTAAACTTTTATTTAAACGTTAAACTTTTAAGTTTATAATTGTACATACCTGTAGGTTTTTTGTTTGTTAATTTTTATTTTTGGAGTTGAGCCATGATTGGAGCTTGCTCTGTTGTTCAACTCCGCGTATCAATTTATTGTATACGAAAGTTTATTAAAAGCGTAAAAACTAAAAAACTTCAGGACAGTCTTGAATTCTAGATAAGAAGATATGCTGAAATAGAAGTGCAAAATTTAATTGAGGTTGCCAATATGCTCTAGTCAACCTAACCGTGGAATTGGAACTTGAAAATTTGTGCACGTGCACAGGTAACTTGGCTCAGGGAGCTAGTAGATAGATTTAGCAAACAGGACGCGGACGTCAAGAGGACTTGGTTTGGCCGCGCAAGCTTGGGTCGAGGACGCCGTCGTGTTCTGAGGGAGAACAGATTTAGCCAAGTATTTGCGACGTCGTTTTGTGTTCTAGAACTAAACATTATAATAATCCATGACCTCGGTATTGATAAGGTGAATTAATATATTCCTCTTCACCAAATGGCTATGTAATACAAAATTATAATCACGAGAAGACGCCTGGTTGGAAAGTCCTCGAAGTAATACTAAGTATTCATTCAGTATTGTATTGTAAAATTCTCATATTCTTTAATTTAACAATTTATCTTATTTTGTTAAGAAGCGGGTTACATGTATATACTTTATGAATATTAGCTCTTTTCAGCTATACAGTCACGTTTTTAAATACAATAAATCGTTTTTATTCAAATGTTTTGCTTTCGTCATGTTGTCGTGATGCTTTCAGTTTCATGATCTTTTGATTTATTTATAATGGCTGGTAGTGGTTTGCAAGCTGTTCGTGATGCTTTAGTTTTTTCTTATTTTCAAAACTATATCTCCGATGCTGAATTTGTCCTACTGTATGACAATAACCGTTCAAAACCTGTGTTTCCCTATTGGAAATTTGATTCTATTGGAAATTCAACTTAGAAAATTGGGGTGAAGACCAATGTCGCACTGAGCTACGATTTGCCAAAAGTGATCTGAGTTATTGATGCCCTGTTTTCAAATACGTACCCCAGAAAATTACCTGTGAACAAAGAAGTGTATGCAGTGGGATGGAAGGATTATGCATCTTATTAAAGAGGTTATCATACCCTTGCCGGTACACGGATATGGCTACTCGTTTTGGACGCAATCCAACAAACCTCTGCCTTATATTTAATGCAGTTTTGGATAACATCTACCGAAATCATCACCATCGGCTTGAAAGCTGGGACCAACCTTTTCTTTCACAAGACCAACTCCATTCGTATGCTATTGCTATTCATAACCATGGTGCTCCCCTTCAGAATTGTTTTGGTTTTGTGGATGGCACTGTTTGTCAAATTTCAAGTCCAAAATACCACCAGAGACTTATGTACAATGGTCACAAGCGAGTCCATGCAATAAAATTTCGAAGTGGGGTTTTACCCAATGGTCTCATTGCTAATCTGGCTGGTCCATTCGAAGGCAAGCGCCATGATATCACTATGCTGTATGAATCTGGTTTGGGTCCCAACCTGAGGCGTGTTGCACTTTATGACAACAACCCACTATGTTTGTATGGTGATCCAGCCTATGCATTGGGGGTTCACCTTCAGGGGGCCTTCAAGGACAGACACCTCACCCAACAAAGCAAGACTACAACCAAGCAATGAGTCGTGTCAGAGTGGAAGTGGAATGGATGTTCGGGAACATTACAAAGTTTTTTTACTTTTATTGATTTCAAAAGGCAACTGAAAATGCACTTAAGTGCAGTGGGTAAGATGTATGTTGTTTCTGCCCTTCTTGAGAATGCTCGTACATGCCTTTGTGGGAACATTGTTTCAGATACATTTCAACTTCAGCCTCCTTCATTAAATGAATATTTTTGGTAAATTTTTTTTAAATGTTACTTGTTTATAAATTACATTGATTTGTAAATTGATATAATTTATTGAATTTAATTATAATTTTGCACAATAAATTATTTGTTTCAATTGTAAATAAATAAATAAACAAATAAATAAATACATACATATATACAACAACACATTAAATATTAAGTTGTGAGATATAAAATAGAATAAAAAAGATCCTATGTTGAAATGCACACCAATCTGAAATTATTTTATTATTTTTCTCAAATGAGACTTCAGGATAATTTAAATACAGATAAAATAATTTTAAATAGAAGGCATTTTTGCATAGGGTCTATTTAATAACAATCAAAATGTTTTTAGTCAATGTTTATTCCTTTTTAAATAAATTAGCAACTAGTTGGGTCTGTTGCTGTTGTTGCTGCATGAACACCATCAGTTGCTGTTGTAACATTGCAAACTGTTGTTGATGTTGTTGATTTTCTTGCTGCTGCTGCTGCTGCATTTGATGCTGGAAATGCTGCTCTGACAGCTTCATTTGTGCGTTGGTCTGCTGCTGTGTGCAATGCAATAGCTGCAAAAACTCCGAGTGTTGAGCTCTTTCTCTATCTCTTTCTTCCTTCTTTTCTTTCAATTCTTGCTCTTTAGCCTTTTTATCTAATTCCATCTTTTCTCTCAGCCATTCCATTGTGTCTCCTGCACTTCTTCTCCTTTTCGGTTGATTTTCTTTGTCTCCCATCACCCTCTTTCTTGTCTCACCAAATCTCTCCATTGCTCTTGCTCTCATATCTTGTGCCTGTGCCTTCTCTGCTTCACATGCTGTTTCTTTTTTTCATTTTCTTCCTCTAACTGATGCTCTGTCTCCTCACTAATTTCAATTAAATCTTCTAGTAATTTCTCTTTCTCTGTTAACTCTTCCCCTCCTCCTCCTGTTGCACTTTTCGCATCTGTCATCTTTGCCTTAAAATTTTTTGCAACATTGTCAAAGCGATCCCTTACTGACCAATGCTTGCCATGCAGCTCCCCACTCTCTAGACTTTTGCTTAAGGTGCAAAATACCCCTATAGCTGCAATTTCTTTCAGCATGGTTAGGTCTCTCTTTTCATTCCATACCATAACTGACCTACAATAAATCAGGATATTCTTGTAAAGTAATTAATAAATTAATAAAAAGTTTCTACATAATCACTCTTCAACCTAGTGATATATGATAATCATACTCCTTTTTATTATTTAAATATAATTGCTGCAGCTTTCTGACAGTCATGGGTAAGACTTCTTGCGATATACTTGTCTACCAGAAATTTAAATTAAATATTTTAACTTCAAGCATCACTGAAGCACACTAATAATGGAGAAATGGAAGCAGGAGGATGCTAACAATTAAAAAATAGAAAGCAATAGCATAGGCCTGACATTCAGGTTATGTTCTGTCTGACGTGCCTGCGAATGTTAGCGGCAGCGGTATCAGCCATGTGACATATTGTGCCCTGCTTGATACTGCATATTCAAGTGCTTGCTGTGGCTGTATTTTGAGGGTATTTACCGTATTTTGGGGTATTTTCATTGTATTCATGGCTCGAACGCTTAGCACAAGCATCTTGCTAACTACGTTAGTACGAAATTCAGCTTGGAACACATTTAGAGGTACAGTAATGTGTGTATTAAATGATATTTTCTTGTCAAATGGTCTAAACTCTAGAACTATAAATTATGTTTAACATATGAGGAACTGGGATGCTTAGTCTATAAACCACTTTCATAATGGCCACCACTTTAAATATTCTTATTATATAAAAAAAATATTATTATTATTATTATTATTATTATTATTATTATTATTATTATTATTATTCTTCTTCTTCTTTTATGTGCATCCAAATACGCCTTTTTGGCCTCGTTATAAAGCAAAGATTCTTTTGAATTACAGACACAAACGAGGCTACAAAGGCTTATAAAAATATGCACATAAAAAATATTCAAAGAAATTTACTTGATAATGAAATTTTAAGGTTGTAACTACTGAATACTGGTTGCATTTAAATGTACTGTAAATGCATCTATCAATCTTAAAGGGGATTAGCAAAAAAATTAAGTTTGTCTAATTTGAAAGAACTCATAAAATTGTAATAGAAGATCTTTTACAACTTTTTCGTATCTTTCTGCGTTTTCAAGATATTTCAATTTGTTTGATATGTAAATGAGATGGGCTCTGACGTCAGGAGTGGGGGTAAAATATTTTCATACAGAGCAAAATCACTTACATATCTAACGTGAAATGTTCAGCGTCGTAAGGAGTTTTTATGTGCACAGTTTCAAATGATTTCGCTGACCAAACTTAGAGATATAACTGGTTTTGCTACATGTGAAAATATTTTACCCCACACCTGATGTCAGAGACCATCTCATTTACATATCAAACAAATTGAAATATCTTGAAAACACAGAAAGATATGAAAAAGTTGTAAAGGATCTTCTATTACAATTTAATGAGTTCTTTCAAATTAGACAGACTTAATTGTTGTTGCCATTCCCCTTTAAGCCCCAGGGTAGCGGGGTGATGACACCTTCAATTTCTTTGGAGTCCCCCCCCCCCCACACACACACCTAAGGGTTAACATTGATAGGTGCATACATGTTGAATATAAAATAATGGTTTGCTAATATATATATATATATATCATGAGTTTTCTCCCAGTTACTACACTGTTATATTGCAGTTTGTTAAAATTTGTAGTAGAAGTGATGGTTTGCAATCAATCCCTTGACATTCAGGAGGCAAATAATATACAACGGCCATTTTGGATAAAAACATACTTCAAATACAATAGCTGCTAATGAGACTGTGTTGTTACAGTTCCTCCAACATGGCTGCCCGGACGTCAAGAGCAAACCAATTAAGAATACTTTAGCTGCCTTATTTTTTGGAATGTATTCATAAATATTCAGCTGTCCGATACTGTATATGCTCAATAATAATTTAAAAATAGAAAATTGCCACCTTGTTTATGTAGCCTGGTGAAAACATGAAAGTGAGTTTGGAGAATTAAAAAGTTTAAATGTGAACCCAAGCCATATACAGTACATGTACAGTACTTTTGTTTGTTTATTTTACGCAACCTTTCTTCCTTATTCTGTTTACAGAATTATTCCACAGTCGACGAAACTTTATCCAAAAATGAAAAACGAACAACTTGGCGTTGGTTGTATGCATTAACTTTCCTCAACTCTTGCATCAATCCCTTTATTTATCTTTTTAGAACGGAACGATTTCGATCACATTTAACGCGCCGTTTTCAAATACAATTCCGTAACATTAACAATGATGAAAATTGTGTCAGTAATTTATAAGTGCTGATTAACATCATGATAAAATACGTACACACAACTCCGGGACTTCCTTCTTCTTGTGTAGATAATACAAATTGCTCCATATTTTTTTGTTGACTAGAAACTTTGTTCAAAAACTGATCGCTAAGGCCGCTGCTTTGTCGCGATTATAGGAAATTAACTTGTTCGTATAAGTATATATGAACGCGTCTTGAAATACTGCGTTTAAAAGAGAGATTTTCAACTAATCCTTTATCCGGCAGTGTTGTTGGTAACTTAGATATTTTACTCTATGTAACCGGCCAGACGATTTTACTCGTCGAGTGAAGGTCTCCTGGTATCCTGCCGGATAAGGGTTAAATAAAGTATCAAATAATGCGCGCTTTTTAGTCGTTTGCCTTTAAATATTGTTCTTTTTATTTATTCCCAAATGTAATGCAATGTAAGGTAATGTAATGTAATGCAATGTAAGGTAATGTAAGGTAATGTAATGTAAGGTGATGCAATGTAATACAATGCAATGTAAGGTAATGCTATGTAATGCAACATAATGTAATGTAAGGTAATGCAAGGGTATGCAATGCAATATAATGCAATGCAATGTAAGTTAATGTAAGTTAATGTAAGGAGATGTAATGTAATGTAATGCAGTGTAATGCAATGTAATTTAATGCAATGCAATGTAAGGTAATGCAATGCAATGCAATCTAATGTAATGTAATGTAATGTAATGTAATGTATAATGTAATGTAATGTAATGTAATGTAATGTAATGTAATGAAAAACTTTAAGTTTGCAAAATGAAAACATTTGCTGAGATGAAACAAATCACTAAGTATAGAACATTACATTAAACAGCGCCGTAGAGTCATGCTGCAGAAGTAAAAGTTAATCAAAAAGTTCAATCAGTGAAAAACTCAAGACGAAGTCCAACATTAGTTCAGTAGCATCAACTGTAACAGTAAATTATAACAAACCCAAAACGTTAATGTAGTCGATTTCTACGCAACCATGCAATAGCTATACATTTCACGGATATCATTCATATCAAACTGGTAGCGGAAGACTCCTTGTCGAATCGGTTGAGAATATCACTTCCATCACAACTTGAACAAAAACCTGTCAAACCAGTTTGGGGTAATCACAGTGTCACTCGACAAACACTGACTGAAAGTCTGAAACCTGCAGGGTAGCGCGTAGTACTATGTATCTGTTTATATAAATACGATTGTTCGTTTGTTTGTTTGTTTGTTTGTTTGTTTGTTTGTTTGTTTGTTTGTTTGTTTGTTTGTTTGTTTGTTTGTTTGTAATGCAACGCAACGCAATGCAATACAATGTAAAAACTGTAAGTTTTTAAAATAAAAATATTTATTGACATGAAACGAATCACCAAGTATAGAAGATTACATTAGACAGCGACGTAGAGTCACGCTGGGGAAGTAGTTAAAGGTTAATCAAAAATCAGTGAAAAAATGAAGACGAAGTCCAACATTAGTTCATTAGCATTGCTGTAACAACGCCAAACACTATAGGACATCAAACATGACTTGAGATGTTTTCGAGGAATCGCCTGTAGCAATGCAGTTGTCTTCTGAGCAGCAAGACACCTTACAGGTGGCGACCTCCGGAAATGATTGCTTGGCAAACGCACACACCTCGTCAGGTTTATCACACAGGGATTTTGTCCCGCACAATTCTAAAACTCCGAATAGACTTCCATCTTCAGTATAACCCAGCACCCTGCCACAACGCAGCTCTCCCTGACCTGTACAGGTCCTACTGCCTGTGCTGCACGTGTCAACGTTTGCAGCTTCGCAATTATAACATTCAAGTGCATAGGAACCTGGATAAAAACAAACGAACATTATGTTAAGGAGGAAAGACAGACAGACAGGTAACAGACAGACAGGTATCACAGACAGACAGACAGACAGACAGACAGACAGACAGACAGACAGACAGACAGACAGACATCACAGACAGACAGACAGACAGACAGACAGACAGACAGACAGACAGACAGACAGACAGACAGACAGACAGACATCACAGACAGACATCACAGGTATACAGACGGGCGGGCGGACGGACGGACGGACAGACAGACGGACAGACACGCACAGACAGGCACAGACAGACAGACACAGATTGATTTGATTTGATTCACTTTTATTTCAATACGGTAGTTTCATAAGTTGCCACTTCTTTACATGAAAGCCGTATGACAATATATACATATATATTTTTACAAATTTTATAAAATAAAAATAGACAATAGATAATTATAAACAATTAAGATACACAATGACATTTTTCAAATCAGACAATTTGTTTTTAAAAGTAGTTAGTGATTAATTGCCGTTTTTTTTAAATCATGCGGAAGAGAATTCCACATTTGCACACCTCTATACCTGAAGCTTCCCTTACAGACAGGCAGACAGACAAACAGACAGACAGACCGACCGCAGCTTTCCCCACATTTCTTGCTGTATTTGGCAGTTGTTTTGCAATGAAGAATTTTCTTACCAGTACTCTGCCGGGCTCCAGTTTGCCACTGTTAAAGTCTGGGTGAGATTAGTAACCAGGCTTCGCGCTGTTGCTTGTAGTGACTTGTGATGATTACAATCATAAAATGGCCGTTTTTATACTAGAAGATGTTTAAGACGCCTCAGACGGGGAATAAGACAGACGAATCAAAATTTAACGTCGTCTGTTAAGTGGGCCCAAACGACGCATTAACAGATCTTTTAAAGTGCTTATACGAGAATTTTCATTTTTTTTCTAAAAATCAGTTCTAACGATATATAACACTCCTTCAACGGATGAAAACTGCCCGAGATATTTGGTTCCAAACATGAGTTTTTCAAAACATGGCCGGGAGAAAAGAGTCTGAGTACGAGTATGTTTGATGACGTCAAATCGGGACAAGCTGTAATTTCGACTGTAGTTGTTTACTTTACAATTGCGGACAAAATACCTTCGAGGTGTGTTTTATTCGAGTGTTTCAACAAACCAGTTAATGGCATAAACTCAGAGAATGGTATAACACTTCACAGGAAGGCTTACACTAAAGGTTTAAGATTGGAGGGAAGAGAAAGACGCCAACTTTGGGTTGTTAACTTGTTTATAAGCGCAAACGCACACAAAGTGTAAGCCAGTCGATTCCCAAGTATGTCGGTTTCGCTGGAAGCAGGCTTTTTTTTAACGTGCAGTTCTACACAAAATGTGCAGTTCTAAATCAATTTGTGCAACTCTAAAAAAAATTATGTGCAGTTGAAAACTAAAGTAATCGAAGGTAATGGAATACATATCGCTTCAATAACAAAAGCAGAAGCAGAATATTTATTTTCTTATAACAAACTTAACAATATAGTTGTTGTTGACAACTTTCTTTACTTAACAATAACTAAAATGTTCTCTTTTTTTTCTTCGCCGGTATCTGTTCTTCTTGACAAACTGTCAACTTCTGCTCGGATTCCGAAGCTTCCAAAAATATTCCCTTAAAATATTGCTGTTGTTTTCCTTTTGGACGGTCTCGGATGCGATGCTCTCTTTCATTCATCCAACTCATCACGGCTGGTTTAGGATCCCACTGATCCATCAGCGGCATGTTGTACTGCACATACAAATTGAGGTTTTCGGTTTCTAGGAGCATTCGAGAACGACCACGAGACTTCAGTGCCACACTGCAGCTTATCAGCTTTCTACTTTTTTATAACCCTGCAAATCTTGTCCAATTATTATAATAGAAATTGACCCTTTCTAGTTCTCGTCGGATCGCATTTGAGGACATTCCCATGGAGGATTAAGTCGCCTGGCGTTACTAGACAAACTGAAATATTAAAGTCCGCATCGTTCATATTTGTATGGACGAGAATGAATTAATGAAAGTTTATTAATAAGAAAAAATTGGTGCCATTTGCGCGAGTTAAATTTCATGCTATGACATGTTGTGACTGTATGACAAAATGTGCAGTTCTAAATTTTTCTTAAAAAAAACCCCTGGCTGGAAGAGTAGTTTTCCAGTACAAGATAAGCTCTATATCTCGTGTATATAAATGGATGGTATTAGAGTAACGTTCTACACACCCGCATCTGCTCCACACGACCACCAAGAAGCGCTTTCAGGGCGAGCGATCCGAGTCACGCAGTGAGAAATCAACAAACTCGTTGTATATTGTAATTTAATGCATTTTTTCCACAAATACGGACCCTCGGTATAATAACTTTTTAGATATTTAGGAAATACGAAGAAGAGTCAAATACCACTGAAAAATCCCAATCTTCCATACCCTTGAAATACATCTACTCTTGAATATTTAATGAAAACAAAACAAAACAAGCAGTCTGATATCGTCCTGTCAAGCACCTTGTCAGCTGCATGTCTTCTCGCAGGGACCACTGATATTTTTCTCTTTACAGCTTTTACGTAAATCTGTTACAGATGAGGATAATTGGGCCTTAACCCTTTATAACATATTCATCTCTAACTCTGTATTTATCTCTGTTTCTGTAATTTCCAGAGTCTGTTTATGTTTTAGCTAATTTGCGAACACTTTTGCCATTGATAAATTATAATATTTATTGGCATATCAGGAATACAATTTTTATGATCTTCCAAACTGTAGCTTTATTCTATAGATACGAATACGTAGAAAACCCTAATCATACCAACCACAGTAAATAGCTGCATGTAAAGCTCGAGAAAAAAGTCGGTGGTTCATGTAACGCGAGAATTAAGGCAGCTGACAAGACGTTCGACATAACGACATATGCTTGTTTTGTTTTCATTATATTTTCATGCTCGATGTATTCAGATGATCTGCAAGGTTGTGGTTTTTCAGCAGCACTTATTTCTAATTCTAAATATCTAAAAAAGTTATCTTACCTGGAATCCGTGTTTGTTAAAATAATTGCATCAAAACATGCAACGAGTTTGTTGATTATTGCTCATGTTGCGTTGAATCCTATTGTCGCGCTTGACTTGACTTGTCGCGCCATACTGTATATTTGCTTTGCATTCGCACTTAACACCCTAACATTGGCATCATTCTATTGCTTCTGGTATTAAATCTTCATCGTAAACTTTCCTATGAAGTATTGTACCGTTTTTAGGGTCTGGCTTGTTGAAACATCCGAATACAACACACCGCGAAGGTATTTCGTCCTCAATTGTATACTAAACAACTGTAGTCGCAAATACAGCTTGTCCCGATTTGACGTCATCAGCCTTATTCGGACTCAGACTCTTTTCTCCCGGCCATGTTTTGAAAAAACCTTTTTTCGCCATGTTTGGAACCAAATATATCGGGCAGTTTTCACCCGTTGAAGGAGTGTTATATATCGTTAGAATCGTCTCAATACGGCCGATTTTTAGAAAAAAAATGAAAATTCTCGTATATGCACTTTAACCGTCTGGGACGTTAAAAACGTCTGGTATAAAGACAAGACGCACTAAAGTAGGACGCTCTTAGTCGGCAAAAACTGCAAGACCATGGTACTAAATCACATAAGAAAGAAAAGGAACTTGCACAGGAAGTGAGCTTGAAACTACGAATTAACCACGTCCCGTATTTATATTAGTCTGTCGCACTTAACAGCAAGACGTTTAATTCGTCCATACGTCTTAGACGTCTCTAGTATAAATACAGCCAATATTAGAGTACATTTTCATGATACGTGCACTTGAATGTCTTCTATTATTCTCCATGTTATCTATTTCTATGCTAATTAACCTGATAGAGTCAGGCCCGCTTTTCCCTTCCTGCGGGAGGCGGAAACTTGCAGACGGATGAAGGGAAATAGGGCCTGATACAATTCTTTACCTGGCCGGATTTTGTTTTTTTCAGTCTGATTGGTCCATAAGACAAAAAAGCCCAAAAAGCTCTATTCTGATTGGTTTGTGTACATTTAATTATGAATTAATATGATTTACATAATTAACAGAGCGTCTAACGAATCTAGTGATTCAACGATGTCCACAGACGATGTTTAGACCGAAGTTTAAAGTAAAATATCTAAAGAACGGCGCGAATGTATAGAAAAAGTCCTGTTTAATGAAGATGTGCTAGCTGTACTCTGTACTGGTTATGGCAGGAGTTTAATATACTGAACTTCTCCCAAGCGTCTGCGAAGAGAGAGCGAAGTGAGTTTATAAGAGACGTGCTCGTGAAGGAATTACTCCGAAACATGCAATTCTGGATTGTAGCCGCTTGAATATCTAAGCAAACAGCAAATTTCAAACTTGGAACGGCTGGATTGTGCGATTAAAGCTTCGTCGATAGGAAATTCAGAAAATTCATTTGTGGGAGGAAAGCGGCCAGGTAAAAGGATTGTATCAGACTTTATTTCTCGCCCGCCTACCCGCCCGCCTGCCTGTCTCGCCACCCCCCCCCCCCCCCGCCTGCCTCGTCCCCACGTGCTTTTTAGCGGAAGATGAGAATAATGCCTGATACTCAGGTTATATGCTGACAATACCTGTAGTTGCCAAGACAACGAAGACGACAGCTGCCAAGAAGAATTTCATTTTCAGGTGTATGAATGTCAATATCTGAAAACAAAGTAACAAGTTTATTCAGTTGGATATCAAGAGACTTTCATTGAATTAAAAAAAAGATTGGTAAACTGCCAAGAATAGGTTTGATAATAAATTACTGATGTTTCGAGCGATCAGCCCTTCATCAGAGTAAAATTATTTCTGAATTGCACTGACTACTTGTCTAACCGCGGTCCTGATCCACGACTTCGGCAGTTCGCACGGCTGGGGGTAAAATAAGGAACGTTTGGACAAACAGTACTGCATGAGGAACATTAAAAAAAATAAGAGCGCTTGCCCTACTTAAAATTTTTGAAATTTGGACCTCTGAAATGGCATTTCCTGCATTCTGTCGGTACTTTGGAGAAAGATTTAAAAGTTTTAAATCGTGTTTTAATAGCGCATTTTATCAAACCTGGAAGGTGTCAAAATAAATTTAGGGATAAATTGAACGTTTTATTAGCTATACGTTGACTACAAATACATTTAAAATTATAGAAAATAACGAGGCAAAATCCAATAAATCAAATCCTAAGTTGTGTGCTACTCAGGCTAAATCTTAAGTTGCCAGAAGTGAAGAGAATTTATTAATAAGCTGCTACGCACTCCTGTCTCCTGACGGAAATCCTGAATAGCATACCAGAACGTAATAAACATAAAGACATTCACTCACAAGTCAGTACCAAATCATTAAGCAGTACTTATGTCGTGTGAGAAACATCAAGAGGTACACGAGGCAAACAAAAAAAAACTTTAATGTTTCTCACTTCGAGCTATTAAATTTACTAACCCATACAAGTCTTTCAGCCAGAATAGAATATTAACGACGCGTCTATATATAAGACTATAATAATATACGCGTTTGACAATCAAAGGATTAGTTACCGCGGCGATATTCTTAACCGTTTGAGTTTGACTTGCCAAGACTCTTTGAATCCTTCTATGATACCTTCTGGCCCCAACCAGTGTCAAGAATTGCGCGTCTAATACATAGTATGTATTATTTATACGTTATTCCTGGTTCAAAAAAGAGAAAGAGAAGCCAGAGTCAGGAGGATAGAGTTTCATATATGTACGAGGATTGCTATGTATGTTGCTTACGCTTCATTTTGTAAAGCGATATCGGCCACTTACAGCAACGAAAATGTCAGTTTCATTTATCAAGAGAGCTTGTGGCTTAATAAATCCTTGCGCTATTGCAAACTACAACTCTTCATCAAGCTTCTTCTTTGGTAGACGCAAGGCGGTTGACGTTCTCATGTTAGTTACATCGCCTTTGGTTACCATGGTCAACATGGACGTCAAAACACGTCTGGGATTCTTTGTTATAAGAAAGTTAGTTTTGCCTGAACTAGGATTGATAGAATCAAAATAGAGAGGGAAACTCATAGTCGTAGAGCCGATAGAGGTGACTGGCCCTGGCTTGGAGAGCCGAGCGCATTTATTAAACGAAACTTGAAACTTCCATGCTTCCATTTACCAAGAATTGACAGAAACTGAAAGCGAAAGCTGCGCGAGCTAAGGTTTCATCACCCACGACGCGGCATAGTGTTCGTCCAAGGTTCGTCATTACCAGAAATTTGGGACAAGATGGCGTCGCGCGGGCGCATATAGGCCATTAAACATGACGGCCAAATCGTATAAGGAATAATACAGTAAAATCGCAAATTTTAAAATTTATCCTACTAGGGACATAGACTTCTCGGTTGCGGAGCTCGATTCCTGTTAAGAGTTAAGTAAGGAAACGTTAAAACAAAAAATGTTCGCTTACCGAAATACACAGCCGGTTCCCAACATCGATTTATTTACGCTGCTTATTTGACTCATTCTGTTATGTAAGCCATAGTAATCCTGCTAAACATGCGATACAAATCTGCCAAATAAACCACTTTCCTTGCGAACGATGCAAAGTGCGGAGCTTGTTATGTATTTAGCAATGTTCGAACTGCTAATATAACTCGTAAATATCTCCGTATCTAACAACATTGCGGTTCCCAAAGCCTTTAAACTTTCTTGGTTTTACAGTGAGTTTGAGCAATACACCAAATCGTAGTTTTATTTAGGCCCACATGCAAATTAGTTTCCTTTTCAATTTGGGCCCCTATGCAAATTACATCGTGTCTATTAAAGCATAACGGGAAGATAACATAGGCTGGGACTATTTTATCATGTTTTGAGTTCATTATTTTTAGACACTACGTTTAGGATTATTGTCAAGGATAACTGAGAAGCAAATTTTATCCTTATAGAATACCTAAGCATTAAAAGGTTTCTGAAATCAGAAATGTTATGTTTACTGCGGTTGTTTCAGCCTCATGTTATAAACGGACTACGTTTTATCCCGACTCAGATTGTATGCACAGTCGAAACTCCGATTTCGTCTATCAGCAGGAGGCCGTTATGTCTAAACGTGGAGTTGAGCTGCGAGAAGGACAAACGACAAAGCCACGGAGGTCTCTTCTCTTTCGAGCAGCCTGCAGCCATGTTTGTTTACTTTGAAAGGAGAGGCGATCTTAGTTCTTAGCAGCCGTTTGCATTTTCGCAAAATATTTACTGTATATTATTATCATGGGAGTAACCACTGGCTACGAACGTGGCCGCAAAATGTCCCAAATTTCTGGTAATGCGAAACACGCGATATGTACAAGAAGCGCAATTCTGTTATTGCTCGCAATGACGCTGTCAGTATAGCATTTGTTTTAGCTCTTATAACCGTCTTTTACATTTAATGGTATATTTTGCTCAAATCAAAGATGGTTTTTGAAATCGTCATGTTACCGTCGTTACAATACAAGTATCAGATGCGTCGTCCATGAGTGGGTTACAATATTGAATTCAGATTGCGTTGTGTTGTGATCTATAGACGCACGGACTTTTGTGGTTCTTTCCTTGTTCAAGTTAGAAGGACGATCTCCTGCATACAAGAAAGATGAAGAAACTACCAAGTCAAATTACAGACCAGTATCTATACTTTCTGCTCTCTCTAAAGTATACGAAAAAGTTATGTACGACCAGATATACAGTTCTATCTGCCCTCGACTATCTCCTAATTTATCTGGTTTCTTGAAGGGACACTCTTGCTGCACAGCAATGTTGAAAATGACTGATGATTGGCGCTCTAACCTTGACAACCGAAAGAGCGTCGCAGCCATATCAGTGGACCTTAGTAAAGCTTTCGATTCGGTAGACTATAATTTGTTGCTGGCTAAACTTAAGGCCTATGGTTTTAATGAATCAGCCCTTGAATTGATGGAAGCATATCTGTACGGGCGACACCAACGAGTGAAAATCAATGGAGTATACTCTGAATGGATGACAGTAAGAGCTGGACTCCCACAGGGTTCCTTGTTGGGACCTCTACTGTTCAATATTTTTATAAACGATATAAATTACTCCATCTTAAATGTATCACTACGGCTTTACGCTGATGACACAACAGAGTATTTTGCGGATAACTCCCCTATGGTGTTAGAGTTCACGATAAACAACGAGATGAGCACCCTTGCAGAATGGTTCACGTCAAACTATTTAAGAATAAATGCGTCCAAAACACAAGCTCTTGCGATCGGACCGTCAGCTTATAATTATAACCTCAAGCTGAACGATACTTCAATTGAGATGAGGGATTCACTGAAAATCCTTGGTCTAACCATTTATCCTATGCTTACGTTTAAGGATCATATCAAGGAACAGCTGAAAAAGGCGTATGCAAAAACTGGAGCGCTTCGTAGAATTAAACGATTTGTTCCGCCCGATGTAATGACACGATTATATAAAGCATTTGTCCTTCCACATTTAGAGTACTGCGGTCCAGTTCTAGTTGGCATCGCAAAGACACAATCAAACAAACTAGAGGAGGCCAATTTCTATATTATTAGAACAATCTTGGGGCTACCTAAATCTTTTACTTACGAAAAGGCCCTTCATTCAGTAAATTTAAGAACACTCCAACAACGTAGATATTTTCAATCACTAGTTTTATTTTTTAAATGTAAGATAGAACAAGGTCCATCGTATATTCAGAACTTTTTCAAATTACGAATATCTCCATATAATTTGCGTGGCTCTGGTACAAAACTGGAACAATGTCGCTTTAATTCAAAGTGGTTAAAAATTCTTTTTCTTATATTACCAGTCACCTTTGGAATAATCTGCCGGTTGAAATTCGAGCAGCACCAAATACAAACACTTTTAGAAAAATGCTCAATGATGTAGAACTAACCCCGTTTTTGTACAATAACTAATATTTTACATTGTTAACTAATTCCTATTCTAGTCTAGAACATTATTTCCTGTATAATTTTATAGGTAATCTTAATATTTGATATTTATAACACGTGCGCGTTTTAACGAGTTTGTAACTCCTAGGCGTTATGTGTATAAATAAATTATTGTATTGTATTGTATTGTATCTAAGACGGTGGTTTTAATTACTTTATTATTAAGGAAGCGAGTACGATGGACTCTTGTGACTCTGTGATAGCTTTGTTATTTTTGGCTGTGTGAATATTATAGTTTATCACGTGATTAATTTAAGAAGTTGTACTAATCTCATAAAGGCTTGAAATTGGCTATTCAAGTTACTAGTAGACAAAGTGAGTATTAAGCTGCTAATCCGCGACAATAAGTGTTCCGAAAAAAGCCGAACAATTCATTTCGTAAGTTCTACCAATTCATTTGATGCGTTCCTCCGAAATAGTTGATGAAGTTCGTTGACAAATTTCCAATTCAAACTACTTTACACTTCCTGCTTTCATCCAGCTAATGGTTACTTAATTACTAAGCAGAACGTGATTGGTCAATTCCTAAGCTAATTTACCAGAGCTTTTGGATGTCGGAAAACACAATTTAAGTATTCAATACTACGTAAATGCATGATTCGTAGTTTCTGCTAGATACTGAACTTTAGATTGCCGTCGCGCCATCCTAGCTTGCTTAAGCTCTCTAATAGGGACTTTGCGATTCTAGGACGACGACGGCAGTTACATTTTATAAATAAAATAAGTCACGGCTAACTGACCATTATAGTTTATTTCTAAAACTTGTTTAATGACTTCCAAAAGGCCCCATCACTCCTAAAAATGATTCTAGTGTCTGTATTAAAGACAATCTTAAGCAACAGTTCCTGGTTTGGTGAGTTGACGTCGTTCTGAAGACGTGAAAATGCTCCAAGTGGCGTTGTATAAAGAACGAATACACGGTGTTGGAGTTATACTCTAGGGTCGAAAAATTTGTCATTCCTTTGTTTCTCAACTAGAATTCTTTGCTTTAAAAGGCGTCGTCGTTGAAGTTGACGTCGTACTTCGTAAGGTTCGTAAGGTCCTTATAAGGCGTGGCGTACATGCACAAGACGCGCGTACAAAACACCTTGCTTAAACGCTCGTATAAAAGCTATACAAAGACTAGTATTCGCATCTTACACAAGACGCGGCTTGTTCAAAACGCCTGTGAATGATCAACTCGCCGTTTAACATTTAGGCGTTCATGCTTTGGCACATTGTCGAGCTACTGTAAAAGATCGAAATACTTTAAATACAGCAGTATAAGAAATATTTAACATTTATACTCCTACACTTTTCAGATATAAATCTAAATAGACTGATACATGTATAATTAAAATGAAGTTCGGCTTCGTATAAGGCGCGTATAATATAAGCCACGTCTTTGTCAACTTTCGTGTAAACGATCAAGCGCCAAGATGCTTAGAAAAGCATTTAAAGTCAAGATAAATGAACCACGTTGGTTTTGTGTATAGGCAGTTATGACTTGTAAGAAAACGTTTAATATTATATGTAGTTAGTTACAGTAAAAAACTTACAGAATCTTGCTTCAAAGCTGCTCCTTTCTTTACCCGCTCCAAATGGAAACTAAAAATACGATATTCCGCAGCTTGCTATTAATCTATTCGTATACTTTTGAGGCGTGGCATTGTGGGAAGCTGCAAGTCACTAATTGGCCAACAAATGACACGTGACATCCGGGACCAGTGTATGTGTAAACCTAAGAGTATGTGGAAAATCTTAAATCCAAATATTAACACTAAACTGTAACAAACTCAAAACGTTAAACTAACATCGGCGATCAGCATGTAGTCTTTTGAAGACGATTTCTACGCAACTTATAGCTATACATTTGTCGGAAATCAAACCGGAAACGGAGGAGCTCTGGTCGAATCGCTTGAGAATATCAACTTCCATCACAGCTTGAATTGGTAAAAACCTGTCAAACCGGTTTAGGGTAATCATATCATCTCGACATGCGTGTAGTCCACTTTACACGCGTGTAGAAAAAGCGAGGGAGACGAAATCTGTGAAATAGTTTATATATATATATATATATATATATATATGTTTGGTACGGTGTCACGCGGTAAGAATAGTTGGACACTGGTGACTAGCGACGAAGAAAACTATAAACTCTCAAACAAATAGTATTTTGCTTTCGTTTATTTAAACGAAACGAAATGGAGCACGAAGAAAAGAAGGATACAAACAACCCGTTTATTAAATATATCTTGAAGAGAAACCAGAGAACTTGAAGAAACCAAACGCCGTATGGTAAACAAAAACTCGATCTGCAGTGTTTGTAGTCACTCCGTGGTCAAATCATTTTAAAGGTAACTTAACCTAAACAATATACAGCTTCACGTTTTCGTGCTTTCCCTTTGCCGTCCAAACCATAAATCAGCTTAACTAAAGCTAACTTAAAATAACACCTTTATAAGCTTATGTAGACGTGATGTTTTTCATTTGCATTGCATGGACCATTTATTATTAAATACTTATGGGCTTTGGTGATTTTTTTTTGCTGTATTTCCAAATTTTCGACTGAAACGTTGTCTGTTTAATACTTCTGACTGATCCGATTCTACCGAATTGTTTCTATCTCGGACTGTATTGTAAATGTAATTTTTGAGCTGTTGACTTTTAATTCTGCCTTTGCAAACCATGTATGCATAGGGAAGCCATTTAAAGCTTGTTACTAAAAAGAATCCCTTTTGAAACCTCCTAAAAACATATTTTGTACAACCAGAATTTAATAATGAAATGTAAGTTTTGCTTTGATATGATAAATCAGTTTAGTATCTTATCCATAAATTATAGAATTATCTTGAGGATTATCATTTGATTTTATATCTGTTTGTTTTTATATACTGGCTGTATATCAGGTGTGCTTATTTTAACCAGAGTGGATGGGTGGGGGTGTTTCAAAAAAGCATTTAATAAAAGCGGGCGAGGGGTTGTTGCATTCATGTATTTCTAGTAATTGTATAATTTAAAACGTTGTACGGTTGTAACTTCCATTTGATCATCACCATTTTGTTTTTAACATTTCTTGGTCAGCGGCATTTCTTTTAGAAATAGAATACTTCAAGTAGCGTCAATGTGCTGGAAACTTACATTATATCATATTTTATAAATGACTCTTTTACGTCACCCCTCGGGCAACGGCACAGTCACTCTTTTCAACAGCAAATAGCAATGTCATACTTCTACGAAAAGGGTAGAGGGTACATCATTTCTTCCCAGTATAGGCAATATGCTGCAGTAAACCTTAACCACCACATGCCACATTTATAAAAAGGGCATTTTTTTTTCAGAAAAAGAGCACATTTTCCAATTTTGAAAAAAGTGGGGGGCATCTGCCCCCAGTGCCCCCCCGGTTCCGCGGCCTCTGCCGCCATTTGTCTGTCTGTCTGTCTGTTTGTTTGTTTGTTTGTTTGTTTGTTTGTTTGTTTGTTTGTTTGTTTGTTTGTTTGTTTGTTTGTTTGTTTGTTTGTCTGTCGCCAGGATATCTCGAAAATTATTGGATCGATGTTCATGTACGGTCGTGAAAGGTTTGGCCACATACCAAGCACCAACCCACTAAATTTTAGTTGTATTTGGTTGAGAATTGGATGAGAATTTCATAAAAAGTTGACCGCAAGATTCTTCGTTGGGAGAAAAATGAGGTTGATGGCGCTCAATATTCTTATATAAAGCAAACTTTACGGAGTAATTTAGCTGAATTAACAAATAACAATGGACTTAACAGTCCCATTGTTTATAAAATAGAGCCGTCGTGGACAAAGGGATATGCAAAGTTGTATTTTTTAACATATTGGAAAATTGTGCATATCTTTAACATACTTAGTTCGGTGCTAATTCAGGTTGGACTTTAATTTGTAATGTTTTGTTAGTTCTTGGTGTACATCTATCTCTATCTACCGATGTCGTTTGCCAGGACGCTCCACAGCTTCTACACGCAGGTTCCAGTCCTTTCTGTCCATCATACTTGTCCGGATATCCTGCCAATTTTTCATTCCAGTGTCCTGTAACAGGTTGTCCACGTATGTGATGCGTCTTCTGCCTCTGTTAGTCCTTCCTTCTATTGGTTGCCATAGCACACGTTTGCATGGCGTACACATGTTTCTGTACGCCACACGTTTGTATGGCGTGCACATCATTATGGCGTACACAATGACCCGTGAGTCGCATTCGCCTTTGCTGTACTTTGCTGGATACCTTTGGTAGATGTTGGTTGTGAGGTGGCTCTTCCGTCATACATCTTCAGCCATTCTAAGCATCCTTGTGTATCCATCAAGCTGTTTCTGGAGAATTTTCGTCAGAGTCCAGGTTTCAGTACTGTACAGCAGTATTAACTCAACAGTTGCAGCAAATAACCGTATTTTGAGCTTTCTGTGTAATTTGGAGGACCATATTATGCGCAGTCCAGACCAGTGCTTTTCTTGCCAGTGTACAAGCTGTCGTTAGCTGGATGTTAAAACTTAGAAAACTCTGAGCTCTAGATAGGTTAGATATAATTTACGACGACTAATTAATTAATTAATTAATTAATTAATTAATTAATTAATTTGACTAATTAATTTACGACTAATTTCGCCCGCTTTCAAAGCCTTGTCTATACGGAGAACATTCAAATAGCATTTGTAACCGAATCCTGGCTTAATTCTGACATCAAAAGCATGGAAATTCTACCAACTTCGGACTTTACTATATTTCGAAAGGACAGACAAACATCTCGTGGTGGCGGTGTGCTACTAGCGGTAAGAACAGCCCAATTTAAATCAATCAGAAACGTCTATATGTCAACTACGAACCTAGAACTTGTGTCTTGTGTAGTTACAACTTTCTGCAATAGCACGATCCTTCTCTGCTCGTGTTACAGACCCCCTAATTCAGACTTTGCTTGGAGTAATGAATTTAACAATTTTCTTGAAAAAGCCCGTGATGAATACGAGAAAGTAGTAATTGGTGGTGATTTTAATCTTCCGAACATCAATTGGGCATCCGTAGAAAATACAGTTGGGACTGAAGAAGTCCGATTTATAGAAATTTTAAAAAACCTTTTTTTAACGCAGCTGACGACTACTCCGACCCGTTGCAGTAACGTGCTTGATCTCGTCATCACAAGCGCGCCAGATCGCGTGGAAATCTGCGAGACACTCTTGACAAGTGAAGCTGGCATCTTCACAGATCACGCCATCGTCCTGTTTGACATTCAAACCAAAGTGAAACCTCCCGCTACCACCCGTGGATATGTCTATGACTATCGGCATGCAGATTTCAACGGACTTCGTGTTCGGCTATTCAAGAACAAGATATGTGCGCTCTCATCGACCCGGCATCGATGAAAACTGGATAAGATGAAAAAATACGATTATGTCTATAGTTTCTCGTTTCGTACCAACTAAACGCTTGAGAAAAAGCGGGTCTCCATGGATCACCGGTGAAATTATACGTACTATTCATAAAAAAGAAACGATACGTAAAAAGCTAAAACACTGTCCTAATGATAACTTGAAAATAAAGTATAAAGAACTACGAGCTACAGTTAAACGCATGATCTCCGCTGCGCAAGACAACTTCTTCAATTCGCTATCAGCCAATCTAAAATGCAACTCAAAACGCTTTTGGTCTGTCTTCAAACTCTCCTCCAAAAAAAGCAACTTGCCTCAGACAATCTCCATGGCAAATTCCTCTAGCCAGCATGGTAGATCCACTGCATCTCGCCCACACACCATAGCAGACCTCTTCAACCGTTACTTCACTTCAGTATTCCACAACGAAAAAATCCTGTCGATAAACATGACGCGCAACGGCCATCCCTCTGACCAACGTACACTGACTAATATTGAACTCACACCAGAGGAGATTCAGTCGCACTTCTCTAAAAGCATTAGATGTCAACAAAGCCACAGGTCCTGATGGCATACCTAATATAATTCTAAAGGAAATTGCTGAACAGTTATCTCCCTCACTTTGCTTGCTCTTCAACTTATCCTTACAATCCGGAACTTTCCCAGAGGAATGGAAGATCGCCAATATCGGTATTCAAGAAAGGTGACAACGGATCTACAGAAAACTACCGACCTATTTCTCTTCTCTTTAACATCTCTAAACTTCTCGAACGCTGTGTTCTGGCCAAAATAAGAAACCACTCGCTGCAGTTCATTAACAAATATCAACACGGATTTATTCCTGTGCAAACTGTTGACACGGCTTTGGAAGAAATGAATGGCGAAAGCATGGCATACTGGTTTGGGAAATTTGTTCAGGAGGTTGTTAGAAAAGATGGAGAGAGATATCCACCACGTAGCGTGTATGGTTTAGTGGCCGCTTTGAAGAGGCATCTTGACGAAAAGAATGGCTCATGAGCGTTAAACCCTTTGGATAAGTCGGATAGACGGTGCGTTGCATGTTTTTGTGTATAGTATACTGTAATTGTTAAGCACATTGGGTTTCTGATTAGTAATACACCGTACTGACTATTGTATAATTTTTGTAGATTTTTACGTTTTCAAAAGCTGCTGGATTGTGAAATGAAGAAGTCTACGAGGGAAGGAGTGGGTATGGCTCACAAAAAGCCTGAGAAAGAAGCTATAACTGATGAGGAAGAAGAGAAATTTTGGCTCGCGGGACAATTAGGCATGAGTACATCTAAAAGTTTGCTTAATACTGTGTATTATTATAATGGGAAGTTGTTTGGCCTTAGGCGCGGAGAGCATCGTAATATAATGCTCAATAATTTTGAAGTAGGCAGTAATTATATCCAGTTTGAAGAGAATGTTAGCAAAACATTTCATGGTGGTCTTTGCGACTTGAAATATGTCCCAAGGAAGGTTCGTCATGTATGTCACGAGGAAGGTGAGAAACATGAACGTTGCCTCGTTGAAGTTTACAAGTTCTATATTGAACTTGCCAAGTGCGAAGAACCTAAAGTTAACGCATTTTATTTTCGGCCAAATACAAAGAATTTGGGTTTCTCAAAGAGCCCTGTTGGTGTGAATACGTTGAGTAAGATATTGCCGGATATGTGTAAGAGTGTGGGCATAAAGGTGAAGACGGCTCATTCTCTTAGAGTGACTTGCGCAACTGCACTTTTTCAACATGGCGTTGATGAAAAGCTTATACGAGACAGAACAGGGCATAGCTCTAACGCGCTCTTTAAATACGAGAAGGCAAGCAAAGAGCAAATTTCAAATGTATCTCGAATTCTAGGTCCGTCGACTAGTTTCGAAAAAGTAGAGAATACCGTTGAGGACGTAAACGTTAGTTCAACCTCAATTACTCAGAATATTGAGGATGTTAACGTTAGTTCCACCTCAGTTACTGAGGAGCGTGTAGCTAAAAATGCTGTTAGTTTACAAACACCATATTTTGTAAACTGTGACGTGAATTTTGTAGTGAGGAAAATGTAATAAGTGTGCATGTCGTTGTTGATACGATTTATTTTGCGTGATTAAAATTTGCAAACCTAACTTAATTGGTTTCTGTGTTGAGTTTTGCAATTATAATTTAGAATTGTGGTAATAATACAGTTTTCTTTGTTTTGACTGTTTTTATAATTTAGTTTATTACTGGGGTTTCGCAACTCACGCACGTGACGAAATACGTGTTTTTGATTGGCTAATTAGCTCATGAATTACTCATGAATTTGAGAAGGTTGATACTAAAACAATTAGACAACGCGCCCTCGTTTTCAAGCTCGGCTTCGCCTCGTTGACTATCAGCTCATAGAAAACTCGGTCTCGTTGTCTAATTGTTAAATACATAGATACAATGAATAGATAAAAACACAATTCAACAAAAGACTACTAGGCAGCAGTTATCTTGACAATGATGATGATGATGATGGTGATGACTGTAATGGTGATGACTGTAATGGTAATGATTATGATAATGATGATAATGATGACGATGATAATGATAATGATTATGATAATAATGTTGACGATGACGATGATAATAGATGATAATAATGAATTTATGATAATGGTGACGATGACCATGATGATGATAACGATGATGATGATAATGATGATAATGATGATGATGATAATGAATTTATAATAATAATGGTGAAGATGACGATGATGATGATGATAATGATGATAATAATAATGGTGACGATGATGATGATGATAATGATGATAATGATGATGATGATGATGATGATGATAATGAATTTATAATAATAATGGTGAGGATGACAATGATGATGATGATGACGATGAGTGATGAAAACGATACTAATGAGGATTATACTCATTTTATCGGGCATTGTGGTGTATTTTGCAGGCTGAAATGGATAATTCAGCTGGCTAAAATATATTTTAGCCCGCCGATCTGAGCCTAACAGTTTTAACAGTTCTAAATCACTGTTGGTTTGTTTATGGAATTGTATACTTTTCTTGACAATACTTTGAAGCAAAGATTGTTTTGATGACAAATGTTGCGTTTTTCTGCCAAGTGCATGTAAGTTATGTAAATATTTGTTGCAATGAAATACACGCCGACGCAAAGGCGGCACTGTTAAAGATACTGTTTACCGTATACTGTCTTTGATTTTCTTCTAAATGCCCACTAAAACTATTATAATAGTAATACAGTTGATGTTCTTGGGAATAAATATTTTTTTCGACTTTCTAAGAGCTAATGTTAACCCTCGTCTTCGGCTCGGGCTAAAATGAGCCTGAGTCGGGCAAAAAAACATATTTATGCCCGGGAACATCAACTCTATTACTTAAGTGTCCTCGAAAGCCGAGGGATGGTTTATGGAAGTCACGAAGGCCGTAGGCCCGAGGTACTTCCACAACCTCTTCCGAGGCTTGAGGGACATTTAATTACCAAATAACCCAAAATGTCATGCGTTTACTTTGTAATTACATGGTCACCGAGAAAATAAACAAAAGAATGGACACATGCGCAAAAACCAATTATTATGCCATAATTTTAAAGGTTAAAACAAGATTATAAGTTAAGACGATGAATTCAGTTTTGCAACAATCTTGACAGGGTTGCTCAAACCACAGTCAATAGGAGAGACTCTTCTGTTAACAGCGTTCACATCACTCTTTCTTTAGCATCGCCCCAATGATTATTATGAAGGACGATTTCCTCATTAATAATGTAATGAGAAACTTTAGTCTAATTGTCCCCCATGAATGCTGGATGAGAGACGTTTAGAACCAGACGTCCCTCATCCAGTATTAATGAGGGAAATACGACATTAATCGTCCCTCTTGAAACAAAGGATTTCGAGGTGACTACAGCCTACATTAACGTCATTCTCATTACCATTTTGTAAATCCAAACCTCACAACAAAACAAAACAAAACAAAACAAAACAAAACAAAACAAAACAAAACAAAACAAAACAAAACAAAACAAAACAAAACAAAACAAAACAAAACAAAACAAAACAAAACAAAACAAAACAAAACAAAACAAAACAAAAAGCAAAACAAAACAAAACAAAACAAAACAACAGCGCGACATACTTACATGGGGTAGTCGGGGTAGTGCCAGCACCTGCTGTGGTTGTTGCCCCTTCTGTGGTGAGTACCGTGGTAACATATTCAGTAGTTGACGGTTGAGTGGTCATCGTAGGTTTTGCCGTAGCAACAGAAGACGAACACTTCTCGTTCTTAAAATAGATATCGTCTAAAGCAATATCACTATGGTAACCAGAGCCTTTGATGGCGTCGAAGATGACCTGTAAAAATTAAACATATTATTATTTACAATTCAAAAATTCTTTAACAATTCATGGTAACACAAAGGAAACGCGTGTTTTTATACCTGATAAAGAATCCTCTTGATTTACATAAACTTTAGCTTATCTTATCTTATCAACATTTGTACCTATAGTACAGGAGAAGTAACAATAGGATTAACCGGAAATTTCAGCCCAGGCTGCTTATTAAGCCCTTGTAAAACGAACGTAGCGATTACATGGAAAATTTTCAGCCCAGGTTGAAAGTTTCCCCGGGTTGAAAGTTCAGCCCGGCTCGTGTTACCCAGGATGAGATTTTTAGCCCGCTGAAATCGCCCATGTAATCACCCAAAATTTTCAGCCCGAGCTAAGCTTGTGAACAGTGTCGATCGTTCATAACGCAGCCGGAAAATAAATATTCTTCGAATTCCTACGAGTTATTGATTGAAATTTTGGTTTCTGTCCGGGTTGAAAGTCTCCATGTAATCGGCCACTAAGACCCGTTTGACCGGTTCTCGTTTTGTTTTCTGGCCTGATTTGGAATGGGTTCGAGACTGTAACCAAGCAACTGACATGCATGCGCAATGGAAACCAGTCACGAATACAGCAGAGCCTTCTTTCTTCCTCTCTCTCAGTGAAGAAATAAGGAAAAGAAGGCTCTGCTCGCAGGGTAGTTTACTGTTTGAACCGTTTCATATTGATTTAAATATTTTTAATTTCGTTTAACGATTAACATTTAAAAATGTTGCCACAGACCAGTTAGTAGTTTGCTTGCATTGTTTTTGGTGGGTGTTTTCCTTCTTTCTTCCCGAAAAAGTTTTCCCGCGCTTTTTCCAGTATTCCAGCGAGAAATGGAGCACGCACGAAAACAAATCAGAAACGTTGTTGCATTAAATAAGTCTATGTTATAATTAGAGTTAGCTTTTATTGGCGTAACTCTGGAAGAAAAACACTGGAGACAACACTATACCTTATAGTCCAAGTCGCTGACAAAAGAAATGTCCACTCTGTGCCATTCTTGTCCTTGATCCCCAGTTTTCTGCCATATTCTTTTACGAGAGTTACTTGTTTGAAAGAAGACACTCAGAGTACCCATCTCTTTACCGTACATGTATAGTAATAGAACGTCAAGCAACTTTCTTGGGTAGGCGGGAACGTCTTGCTTTCAACCTTGCCATGTTCACCGGACTGTATAGTGGAGATGAGCTTTCAAAATAGATGTAGCGACCTGTAAATTCAAGTCGTTCTGGCAATCAATTTTTAGCCCTGCATATCCTGATTAGTAAATATGGTCGCAAGGATTGACTAGGGTCGTACTTACAAAGTTTGGACTTTTCAGGTCTAGCCTCTCCAGGTCAGGTATACTGTAGTGTAAACGGGGCTAAAGTTACATTACCTCCATCTCCACTGTGATCGTCATCTGGGCCAGTGTCAGAACTTGATGTTGGTCTAGTTCGAATGTACCATGGGCCTCCAGGTTTAACCACCTTCCAAATGCATCACCCTCCTTCAAAATCGAAATCGCAATCATCTGGACCTAGCAATGAACAACGAAACAAATCAAGAATTGCGAATACTCTGTCATTTTAAGCGTTCTTTCAATAAGACAAACTTGATTTTCGTGTCAAAAACACAACGCTTACCTAGTCCACATGCTTTCATTTTACAATATTTTGTTTGGTTTTTGATACCACTGCAGTCGTCGCCACCGTGCATAGGGAGAGGGTCATTGCACGTTCGCACTCGTTGCCTCAAACCAGACCCACACGATGTAGAACAATTTCCCCAATCAGACCATCTGCCCCAGTGACCATCGACAGGAGCAAATGAAAGAGGATATTTTCTTTTAGCATATACCACGCAGGTGAATAGTGCTTTTTACGTAATCTGATTGGTTCCTCTAGCTCGGGATATCCTGCACTATTCACCTGCGGGCAGAAAAAAATATAAATTGAGTAGAAGAGTGCCCACAGGTATGTTTCTTTACAATTTTCTGGCCTTTAATATATTCAGAAGTTGTAAAAACTGTTTTGTCGACAAATATCAAGTACGCCAAGTTGCTAGCGCCTAGCGGCCGTGTCTTGTATGAAAATACCGAAAAATATAAGAATGTTAAACTCGTTATTTCATTTAAGAGATATATGCTAAAACAATTATTCACCTCAGTGTCGGTGAATAGTGTAGATGTTCACTTCGCCGCTTCGCCGAATATCCACCACTATTCGCCTCCACTTGGGTGAATAATTGTTAAATATTCATCATTAGTATCAACCAACTAGTGGTCTATTACAAATTCGGCATTCTGATTGGCCAAGCTACTAGTGGTCTGTTGGTGAGAGACCACTAGTAGCGTTATCCAATGACAAACCTTCTTATAACTGAAATATTCCTAACCCGACCAATCAGAAGCCACGACATATTCGCGCTGCAAGCAAAACCTAGAAACTAGGCCAAACATGGCGTCCGGTAAAATTTATATACGAGTGATGAAATCACGAAAACATTGGCCCGAAAGTAAAGGGAAATTGTTCTGTTTGACATTTTTGAATCGCTTATGCATATGGCGTATATCTACACCAAATTTGAAGCAAAGTAATTACAATCTCGTTTTTTTGTGAGCCATTGCTTATCATGTGCCATCGAACTACTCTACACTGATTTTGAATGGGCAGACTTCTGCAAACAAAAGGTAAAACTATCTGAAAATTTGGAAAATGTTTGATAAGAATTATTTACGTTAAAGAAAAGTTGTTTATGGTTGATACTAAAACAATTAGACAACGCGCCCTCGTTTTCAAGCTCTGCTTCGCCTCGTTGACTATCAGCTCATAGAAAACTCGGTCTCGTTGTCTAATTGTTAAATACATAGATACAATGAATAGATAAAAACACAATTCAACAAAAGACCACTAGGCAGCAGTTATCTTGACGATGATGATGATGATGATGATGACGATGATAATGATTATGATAATAATGGTGACGATGACGATAATAATGGATGATAATAATGAATTTATGATAATGATGACGATGACGATGATGATGATGAGGATGACGATGATAATAATGATGATGATGATGATGATGATAATGGATGATAATAATGAATTTATGATAATAATGGTGACGATGACGACGATGACGATGAGGATGATGATGATGATGATGATGATGATAATGATTATGATAATAATGGTGACGATGACGATGATAATGGATGATAATAATGAATTTATGACAATGGTGACGATGACGATGATGATGATGACGATGATAATGATGATGATGATGATGATGATGATGATGATGGTGATGACTGTAATGGTAATGATTATAATAATGATAATGCTGACGATGATAATGATTATGATAATAATGGTGACGATGACGATGATAATGGATGATAATAATGAATTTATGATAATAATGGTGACGATGACGATGATGACGATGACGATGATAATGATGATGATAATGAATTTATAATAATAACGGTGAGGATGACGATGACGATGAATGATGAAAATGATACTAATGAGGATTATACTCATTTTATCGGGCATTGTGGTGTATTTTGCAGGCTGAAATGGATAATTCAGCTGGCTAAAATATATTTTAACCCGCTGATCTGAGCCTATCAGTTTTAACAGTTCTAAATCACTATTGGTTTGTTGTTTATGGAATTTTATACTTTTCTTGTCAATACTTTGAAGCAAAGATTGTTTTGATGACAAATGTTGCGTTTTTCTGCCAAGTGCATGTAAGTTATGTAAATATTTGTTGCAATGAAATACACGCCGACGCGAAGGCAGCACTGTTCAAGATACTGTTTACCGTATACTGTCTTTGATTTTCTTCTAAATGCCCACTAAAACTATTATAATAGTAATACAGTTGATGTTCTTGGGAATAAATTTTTTTTGGACTTTCTCAGAGCTAATTTTAACCCTCGTCTTCGGCTCGGGCTAAAATGAGCCTGAGTCGGGAAAAAAAACATATTTATGCCCGCGAACATATCAACTCTATTACGTAAATGTCCTCGAAAGCCGAGGGATGGTTTGTGGAAGTCACGAAGGCCGTAGGCCCGAGGGACTTCCACAAACTCTTCCGAGGCTTGAGGAACATTTAATTACCAAATAACCCAAAATGTCATGTGTTTACTTTGTAATTACATGGTCACCGAGAAAATAAACAAAAGAATGGACACATGCGCAAAAACAAATTATTATGCCATAACTTTTACAGGTTAAAACAAGATTATAAGTAAAGACGATGAATTCAGTTTTGCAACAATCCTGACAGGGTTGCTCAAACCACAGTCAATATGAGAGACTCTTCTGTTAACAGCATTCACATCACTCTTTCTTTAGCATCGCCCCAATGATTATTATGAAGGACGATTTCCTCATTATCCTGATTATCAGGAAGAAGTGTAACACCACTGAATATAGAGAAAAAAGTAATATAATGCAGTATGAACAATTGACAATTCTTGGTGTCGCTTTCCAGTCTAACTGCATGTTTACCAAGCATATTAAGATAAAACTAAGTGAAGCTAACAAATGCCTATATGTAATTAGGGGATTAAGAAAAGAAGGCTATAGTCAGGATGAAATTGATTTACTTTTTAAAGCAATTGTTCTTCCTAAGTTAACGTCTGGTCTTGTAGTGTATGGTGCAAGTGAAGCAAATTTAAACGACATTCAATGTTTTTTGAAGAGATGTTTTAAGAGACGATATATTTCTGAATTACTGAATATTCGTGAATTGTTAGAGAAATACGATAAAAGATTGTTTACCAAAATTAAGAGAGATAGTAACCACCCACTGTATTCACTTCTCCCGAAAGTTAAAGAATCTTCGCTTAGACTTAGACACAGAACCAGTCAACTCCCTCAAATAAACACCGAAAGATACAAGAACAGTTTTGTAAATAGATTACATTTTAGATACAAATTAGCAATATAGAAGACTTAAGATTGTAGCATTAAGCCTCTAGTTTTTACTTTTTAATAATTAATTGTAAACATATTTATATAATTCTTTTACCTGTAATGTTTGATATGTATTTTATCAAAAGAATAAAGACTAATTATTATTATTATTATTATTATTATTATTATTATTATTATTATTATTATTATTATTAATAATGTAATGAGAAACTTTAGTCTAATTGTCCCTCGTGAATGCTGGATGACAGACGTTTAGAACTAGACGTCCCTCATCCAGGTTACATTACCTCCATCTCCACTGTGATCGTCATCTGGGCCAGTTTCAGAACTTGATGTTGGTCTAGTTCGAATGTACCATGGGCCTCCAGGTTTAACCACCTTCCAAATGCACCACCCTCCTTCAAAATCGAAATCGCAATCATCTGGACCTAGCAATGAACAACGAAACAAATCAAGAATTGCGAATACTCTGTCATTTTAAGCGTTCTTTCAATAAGGCAAACTTGATTTTCGTGTCAAAAACACAACGCTTACCTAGTCCACATGCTTTCATTTTACAATATTTTGTTTGTTTTTTGATACCACTGCAGTCGTCGCCATCGTGCATAGGAGGAGGATCATTGCACGTTCGCACCCGTTGCCTCGAACCAGGCCCACACGATGTAGAACAAGCTCCGCAAGCAGACCATCTGCCCCAGTGACCATCGACAGGAGCTAATGAAAGAGGATATTTTCTTTTAGCATATACCTCGCAGGTGAATAGTGCTTTTTACGTAATGTGATTGGTTCCTCTAGCTCGGGATATCCTGCACTATTCACCTGCGGGCAAAAACAAAATAAATTGAGTAGAAGAGTGCCCACAGGTATGTTTCTTTACAATTTTCTAGCCTTTAATATATTCAGAAGTTGTAAAAACTGTTTTGTCGACAAATATCAAGTACGCCAAGTTGCTAGCGCCTAGCGGCCGTGTCTTGTATGAAAATACCGAAAATTATAAGAATGTTAAACTCGTTATTTCATTTATGAGATATATGCTAAAACAATTATTCACCTCAGTGTCGGTGAATAGTGTAGATATTCACTTCGCCGCTTCGCCGAATATCCACCACTATTCGCCTCCACTTGGGTGAATAATTGTTAAATATTCATCATTAGTATCAACCAACTAGTCGTCTATTACAAATTCGGCATTCTGATTGGCCAAGCTACTAGTGGTCTGTTTGTGATAGACCACTAGTAGCGTCATCCAATGACAAACCGGCCTTCTTATAACTGAAATATTCCTAACCCGACCAATCAGAAGCCACGACATATTCGCGCTGCAAAGCAAAACCTAGAAACTAGGCCAAACATGGCGTCCGCTAAAATTTATATACGAGTGATGAAATCACGAAAACATTGGCCCGAAAGTAAAGGGAAATTGTTCAGTTTGACATTTTTGATTCGCTTATGCATATGGCGTATATCTACACCAAATTTGAAGCAAAGTAATTACAATCTCGTTTTTTTGTGAGCGATTGCTTATCATGTGCCATCGAACTACTCTACATTTTGAATGGGGAGACTTCTGCAAACAAAATTAAAGGTAAAACTATCTGAAAATTTGGAAAATGTTTGATAAGAATTATTTACGTTAAAGGAAAGTTGTTTATGGTTGATACTAAAACAATTAGACAACGCGGCCTCGTTTTCAAGCTCGGCTTCGCCTCGTTGACTATCAGCTCATAGAAAACTCGGTCTCGTTGTCTAATTGTTAAATACATAGATACAATGAATAGATAAAAACACAATTCAACAAAAGACTACTAGGCAGCAGTTATTCTGACAATAATGATGATGATGATGATGATGATGATGATGGTGATGATGATGATGATGGTGATGACCGTAATGGTGATGACTGTAATGGTAATGATTATGATAATGATGATAATGATGACGATGATAATGATTATGATTATGATAATAATGTGACGATGACGATGATTATGGATGATAATAATATATTTATGATAATGGTGACGATGACGATGATGATGACGATGAATGATGAAAACGATACTAATGACGATTATACAAATTTTATCGGGCATTGTGGTGTATTTTGCAGGCTGAAATGAATAATTCAGCCGTTTTAGCCCACTGATCGGAGCCTAACAGTTTTAACAGTTCTAAATTACTGTTGGTTTGTCGTTTATGGAATTGTATACTTTTCTTGTCAATACTTTGAAGCAAAGATTGTTTTGATGACAAATGTTGAGTTTTTCTGCCAAGTGCATGCAAGTTATGTAAATATTTGTTGCAATGAAATACACGCCGACGCGAAGGCGACACTGTTCAAGATACTGTTTACCGTATACTGTCTTTGATTTTCTTCTAAATGCCCACTAAAACTATTATAATAGTAATACAGTTGATGTTCTTGGGAATAAATATTTTTTTCGACTTTCTCAGAGCTAATTTTAACCCTCGTCTTCGGCTCGGGCTAAAATGAGCCTGAGTCGGGCAAAGAAACATATTTATGCCCGCGAACATCAACTCTATTACTTAAATGTCCTCGAAACTCTTGGGCATACGGCCTTCGTGACTTCCACAAACTCTTCCGAGGCTTGAGGGACACTTAATTACCAAATAACCCAAAATGTCATGCGTTTACTTTGTAATTACATGGTCACCGAGAAAATAAACAAAAGAATGGACACATGGGCAAAAACAAATTATTATGCCATAACTTTTACAGGTTAAAACAAGATTATAAGTTAAGACGATGAATTCAGTTTTGCAACAATCTTGACAGGGTTGCTCAAACCACAGTCAATAGGAGAGACTCTTCTGTTAACAGCGTTCACATCACTCTTTCTTTAGCATCGCCCCAATGATTGTTATGAAGGACGATTTCCTCATTAATAATGTAATGAGAAACTTTAGTCTAATTGTCCCCCATGAATGCTGGATGAGAGACGTTTAGAACCAGACGTCCCTCATCCAGTATTAATGAGGGAAATACGACATTAATCGTCCCTCTTGAAACAATGGATTTCGAGGTGATCATGCATGTATTTATTATACGAAAAGAAAGAAACGCCTACAGCCTACATTAACGTCAACCTCATTACCATTTTGTAAATCCAAACCTCACAACAAAACAAAACAAAACAAAACAAAACAAAACAAAACAAAACAAAACAAAACAAAACAAAACAAAACAAAACAAAACAAAACAAAACAACAGCGCGACATACGTACATGGGGTAGTCGGGGTAGTGCCAGCACCTGCTGTGGTTGTTGCCTCTTCTGTGGTGAGTGCCGTGGTAACATATTCAGTAGTTGACGGTTGAGTCGTCATCGTAGGTTTTGCCGTAGCAACAGAAGACGAACACTTCTCGTTCTTAAAATAGATATCGTCTAAAGCAATATCACTATGGTAACCAGAACCTTTGATGGCGTCGAATATGACCTGTAAAAATTAAAAATATTATTTACAACTCAAAAATTCATTAACAATTCATGGTAACACAAAGGAAACGCGTGTTTTTATACCTGATAAGGAATCCTCTTGATTTACATAAACTTTAGCTTTATGCACTTAGCTTTTAGCTTTAGGACGAAGTAACCCGTTTAAGGGCCGATTACAGCCTGGTTAACCGGAAATTTCAGCCCAGGCTGCTTATTAAGTCCTTGTAAAACGAACGTAGCGATTACATGGAAAAATTTCAGCCCAGGTTGAAAGTTTAGCCGGGGTTGAAAGTTTAGCTCGGTTCGTGTTACCCAGGATGAGATTTTTAGCCCGCTGAAATCGCCCATGTAATCACTCAAAATTTTCTGTCCAGGCTGAGCTAAGCTTGTGAACAGTGTCGATCGTTCATTACGCAGCCGGAAAACAAATATTCTTTGAATTCCAACGAGTTATTGATTGAAATTTTGGTTTCAGCCCGGGATGAAATCGCTTTTGTTTTCTGCCCTGATTTGGACTGGGTTCGAGACTGTAACCTTAGGAACTGACATGTCTGCGCAATGGAAACCAGTCACGAATACAGCAGAGCCTTCTTTCTTCCTCTCTCTCAGTGAAGAAATAAGGAAAAGAAGGCTCTGCTCTCAGGGTAGTTTACTGTTTGAACAGTTTCATATTGATTTAAACATTATGACTAAAGCCTTTGACAAAGTGCTCCAAAGTGTATTACTTGAGAAGCTATTCGAGATCAACATCAGAGGCAATCTCCACTCCTGGTTTGGTTCGTACCTGTTGGGTCGCAAGCAGCATGTCACTATACCTGGTGAAACGTCGTTTACTCTGCCCGTAACATCGGGAGAACCACAAGGATCAATGCTAGGACCAATACTCTTCCTGTTGTATGTTAATGACCTGCCAGGCTCAATACTGTCTTCTGGTGCTGCTTGCTTTGCTGACGACACTAAACTGTTCAAAACCATCGAATCTCTTCACGACGCAGAGCTGCTACAGGAAGATATGAATAACCTCGGTAAATGGTCATTGCGCTCTGGTCTTCAGTTCAACGAACAAAAGACAAAATCCCAAACCATTTCACGCAAAAAGATCCCAGTGAAGTATCCATACCATCCTTAATGGCAAATCAATAGAAAAGCTTGAAGCAGAATGAGATCTTGGTGTCTGGATAACAAATGACTTAACTTGGTCAAAGCAACTTGTTGTCCAGGCCACTACTGCATGGCATGGTACGACGAACGTTACAACCTACCTTGCGCTCGTACGTCCGCATCTGGGATACGCGACCCAGGTATGGTCACAACAGTCAGCAGACCTCATCAGGCGTGTCGAGCTGGTTCAACGTCGTGCAACGAAAGTAATCTTAAACCTTCCATTCCACTCTACAACATCCTATAAACAACGTCTGTTATCCCTGAACTTACTTCCGCTCACCTACTGGCATGAATACCTCGACATGATCTTCTTTTTTAAAAAATATTAACAGACTGACAAATATTGAAACCATACCAACACCATACATACCAGTAAGATCAACAAGATCCAGCTCGACTGCCAATCTCATTCGTTTTCGCCCGCGAAAATGTAGAACACTGACTTTTCAGCGTTCCTTTTTTATGAGAGCGTGTAGAACATGGAACATTCTACCAGTTGAGATGCGGCTACAAGGAGCCACGTTCTCCGAATTCAAAAGCGGGCTGCTGTCATACTACCAGACAGCGGTGGGCGAGCTCTACGACCCAGATGACCCAAGGACGTGGAGATCAATATGTACAAAATGCAACTCAGCTCGTGGCTTATCTGGGGTCCTTCACTGTTGTATTTAGCTAGAACAAATTTCTACTACTATTATTATTATTATTATTATTATTATTATTATTATTATTATTATTATTATTATTATTATTATATATTATTATTATTATTAGTATTATTATTATTATGATATCTATTGCCATCAGAACAACCTATTATATTTTTTGCTGCAGAAATAAGGAATGGACGAATCCTGACTTACTGAACTTTTAAGTTTTTAAGTAGCTCAGTTGTGATTCAAGTAGTCGATTGTAAATTACCTCAATGAGTGAGATTTACAATTGTTTGTTTAGAAAAAATTAATTAATAAAGTTTCCATTATTATTATTATTATTATTATTATTATTATTATTATTATTATTATTATTATTATTATTATTATTATTATCATTATTATATTTTTCTTCTAATCTGGGACTGCAGTAATTGGCGTAAGCTGTTGCGAGAACCCTGCCACTTCTTATCCTTTTGCTAAAGTTGTTAACTTTTGTTTGTTGTGTTATTAATTGCGGCCTATTTGTTGGTGTATCTGTCCTGCAAAGGACTTCCAACACTTGGACAGCAGACAACTGAGAGTGAGTGAGTGAGAGAGAGAGAGAGAGAGAGAGAGAGAGAGAGAGAGAGAGAGAGAGAGAGAGAGAGACAGAGAGAGAGAGAGAGAGAGGGAGAGACAGAGAGAGAGACAGAGATATATGCAGTATTGTACTAAAGAGAAGCATATCTTACAACAACGTTTTTCTGGTAACGGTTCAACGGAAGTGAAATTACGTAGGATGTTCGATACCATGTCATGTGACAGACACATTTAACATAGCGCCACCACGTGGTTTCGAAGGAAAGCTGTGAAAAAAAAGGCCTTCCAGAAACACCGCTTTTTTGACAAGGTAAGGTATTCTTGATTTATTGTTGTATATCACTGAAGTTTGAATACGCTTCGATACAAGACTTTTAAGCCTAACACTCACAGTTTGCCGTCGAACGTCAGTCACTTCCACCAACAACGTATTAACAGTCTCTAACCTATGGCCTACACCATCATACTTCAGAAATATCTATTGCGCTATACTCGTAGGTTCAAACAGTTCCTTTATTACTTTATTTAATACTGTGTCTGTTGCGCTATACATTTGAAAGCTAACGCGTGTTTAAGATCAAAGTTCAAGTACTGGACAACCTGTG
Organism: Paragorgia papillata; assembly: GCA_035771165.1. Taxonomy (NCBI): domain Eukaryota; kingdom Metazoa; phylum Cnidaria; class Anthozoa; order Scleralcyonacea; family Coralliidae; genus Paragorgia; species Paragorgia papillata. Next base: position 1,886,190 of record JAWNZC010000447.1, on the reverse strand, counting down.
GAAATTACGAAATAAATACCGACTCACTCGTAATACGCTTTTGTGAAATCTCTTCGAATCTTTGCCATCCTTCACTTTCAAGTCTGTTTGCACCTTTTACCTTTTCGTTATACCATTATCCCATTATTCTTGGCGATTCTTTGCGATTAAATATTTATGATATTGTGAGACATTCATGATAACATGATATTAAATATTCATGATAACAAAACAGATTTCACGAACAGAATTCACAAAAGTGAAGCATGGCAAAGTTTCAAAGAGATTTCACAAAAGATTGCAAGTCGCGTGTGTCTCACTCCTGTAGATGCGGCCAAATTGAATTTTGCTGAATTTTCAATTTATTTGCTATATTCGCAATCGCACATCGGCACATGCGTATCTCATGAGTTGACACTGCCTTTAAAGCAACCGATTGCAAGCGCCATTTGCGAGCACATTCAATATGTAAAAGCACAACTTAGCAGGATTTATCCTAGACAGGCAATTATGCGCGAATCAAATCGAAATGCCAACGTTCCCCTAGAACATTTCAATTAACATGCCGTAATAAAGATTATTTCAAACACTTGCTTTAGCATGACTAGACAATGCATTTCTTTCCAGCGACTCCAGAACAAGGGGGATTTTCTGAGCTCGAAAATCTGACAATTTTGCTCGTCACCATTTTGAACAGAATCTGTCCAAATTCACCACTACCCTAGCAAATTCCCCACTCCCCACTGGATTAGAATATCACATTCCCATCACCCGGGTATGTTGACATTTTGCTTTGATTCATATATTACCTTAAAGTGCATATAAACCCTACACAGTTTTTATTTGTTTGTATATAGATCACGGCAAAAGAACTGATGAGTTATTTTACAGTTTTTGATTTGGTCCATTCCTTCTGGAGTTATCTTGCTTCAAACATCGGCAAAATGCTCCAATTTGAACGTCCCGCGAAAAATTGCCGCAAATATTATATGATCAAAATAGGGCCTGGAACCGACAAGGCGTGACGTCATTTAAGAAACGTCAACTCTGATCGCTCTGTCACTAGCCGTGTACGCACGAGGTTTTCCATAGTAAGTTTAGCTTTAAAATTCGTCGAATATTTGCAGTTTAATAATTTTAGTAATGCCAGATAGGTGTGCTGTATACGGTTGCTCAAACACGGCTATTGTAGCCAATGACGTCAAATTAAATTTGACTTTTTGACTTAAATGACGTCACATGTGTCTCGTCCCAATCCTCTACAATTTGCGGCTTTTTCATATAAATAGCTATGTTTAAAGCGAGATATCTCTGGAATGAATGGACCAAATCAAAAACTGTAAAAGAACTTATCAGCTATTTTTGCGTCCTATTTTCAGAAAACTGAAAACTGTGTAGGGTTTATATGCACTTTAAAAAACTGGCAACTTGCCTATTCTAAAATTTGGAGCGGAAATAACATGTTTCGTGATCCCATTAAAATTCCTTAGCCGAGATAGGCTGTATAACTCATCATCAGAAATCTTTCTGCAATGACAAATATTCAAATGAACCTGAACTTTAACATATCTGTCACAGCCCTACAAACAACACCATAAAAGATCTACATGCAGATGAAGCACATCAATTTAGTTGACTGAAAATTACTCCAATGCGTCATCGAAACACTGAGGAACAGAAATATATGCAATGATTATTTTAAATATTTCCACTCATGTATCCATTAGATCACAGTATGAGATTTACTGATAACTGCAAAGTTTAAAGGTGTGCTGCTTAAAGGTGCAATCCAGTCCGTTTTGCACATGTACGAAACTAATGTTTACATCTCTATTTAAAAAAATATATACTGATACCCTATTCAAGATTGTAAGGTTTTCTTGCTTCCTCTTCATTACTTGTACCCAAAACAAAACATTTTCAGAAGAAATAGAAGAAATCCGAAGAGATATCCTCGCCGAATCGCTTGGTTTTCTGCCATGTTGCTCCTAACGGTTTACACTGAGCTGAGTACTTCATGTAATTATATATCTACGAATGTCATGTTTGAGGGTCCTCATAAACAAAGATTCGGATCATGTGCAGAACGGACTGGACAGCACCTTTAATTGAAAGCAGCACTTAATTATTACACTACTCTACTTCTGGATACATCTCGTATTCAAGAGAGATATGCGAAACAAAAAGCAGCATTTAGCAGCACACAACAGTAATAATGGATTGGAATTGTGATACACCTTCAACAAAACTGTGATACTCAAATTATTTTATTTCTGACAATGAAGTTTACCATGTTATTGCCATTGTTATAATGAGTTTCTTCATTTCTTCAATTTCCTCTTTCAGATTCCCAAATTTTGCTCGAAATGGCTACTTTGAAGGTGAGTAATATTGCTAATAATACATGAAGACATCTTTCACAATAGCTACCATAAAGTTCACATACTACATTTTTGGAATCGATGTGCATTGACTGTATTCTGGTTTTCAGCCTTGACTAAAGATGGGCAATTTTATAACAAAATCTTTACAATAGAACAAAGAAGAATAATTGCACTATTCCCAAGATGCATTGTGACATGTACTCTTATGTTATCATAGTATAAGAGGTACAATTAAGACTAAATGTTGTTGTAAAGCATTCTGCGAAGAGTGCAATATCCTCCTTTAGATAGAACTATCGTCAACAATTTTTTATAAGTCAAACAAAGAATCCTTAAAATTAAGAGAAAAGTGATTGACTGGCCAAAGTTTATATCTGACCCCCCAAATTTACATTTGGCTAATCACAGAATTTGCCAGTGTTATTTCGAACCCTAAATTACTGCTATAGCAACCGCATTCAAGCTCATTTATTTAAATATATTTTAAAATCACACCAACACCTAGGGGATGATTTTCCCTTCTAATTGACACTTTAAAGTTTCATTTTGACATTTTGAAAATAAACCATATTGAAGTACATGTACAGGTAACTTTGTAAAATCCTCCATAATGCACCTGCTGCAAAATGACTTTCTGTATTGAATAAATGGTTTACATCCACATGTGTTTGTATTCAGTGATCTTCTAGATTGTAAAATGGATGTTGTTATCGTCTGATGTAATATTATGTCTCTGAAAACGGTTTCCATTCAGGAAACCGAAATGTCAGACAATAACTTATGCTAATTAATAATTATTTTATTTATCTAAATTAATAATTATTTTACCATCTGGAAGAACCGTTAATACAAACTTCTCTTCCTGTATGTTAATAGGTTTTTTTTAACAGAAACAACAATCATCTCCTATTTACACAATTTGTCACCAATGAAACGTAGCCAACAGAACAATGACTATTTCGACGTGACGCTCCAAATGAAAGACAGGACCATACGCGGAGTTTGCTTCTCGCCCGAGAAAAGCAAAGCAATTGAATCCAGATGTGAAACATCATCACCTGTCAAGATAACCAATTGCCGAATTAAGCGAAATCCATACACACACACTGTTATTTCTAGGGAGTTATTTTAACTCCCAAAATGGAGTTAAAAAAAAAGGTTCAAAACGCCCCAGTTTTTCAGAGTTATTTTAACTCCCCCAATTTTAACTCCATAGACGGAGTTAAAATAACTCCAATATTTGGATTCATTTTAACTCCAAATATGGAGTTATAATAACTCTGTTGAAGGAGTTATTTTAACTCTTTGAAAGGAGTTAAATTCACTCTTGTTTTGGAGTTATTTTAACTCCAAAAAAGAGTTGTTTAAAAAAGGTTCAAAACGCCCTGTTTTTTTGGAGTTATTTTAACTCCATCACTTTTAACTCTACTTACAGAGTTATTTTAACTCCAAAGTTGGAGCTATTTTAACTCTGTTGTTTTTAACTCTACCAGTAGAGTTATTCCTAAATATAAAATAAACACAAAATGTTTATAAATGAAAGTTGCATGTTTTAATTTATAGTATTTAACAATAGTAAAATAAGATTTAATTCATTTTATAAATATAAAAAAAGAAAGTGCATGCAAAATAAATAGTCAGAAAATTATGTTAAATATTTTAGACAAAGTTTTCGGACACATCATGTATATTTTAAACATTTTATTATATATAGCTCAGCCAGATGTCTTAAGAGCTGAATGACAATTTGCTCTAAAGATGTCCTTTGCCTCGAGAACAAAAGGTCAGCTATAATAAAATGTTTAAATAGCATGATGTATTCGAAAACTTTGTTTTACACACCGTCATGCAAAACTTCAAATCCTTAAGTTAAATATTTGTTGACATGCTTTCAAAAACCCCCAACTATATACAGATGTACATGCTAAAGATAAAAATATTCTACAGTATATAACTAATAAATAAATGTTATTAAAATAAATTTACAGTACAACCATGCATGTAATGACAAAATAAAAGACTTTTCATCACATCAGGTTGTACCATAAATTTATTTTAATAACTATAAACATCAACATGCAAAGTTTCGAATCACTTAATATAACTAATAATGTCTAAGCTAAATCTTTGAGAAGTTCATTAACTGAAACTCTCTTCCTTGCTTCCACAGTATTGTTCATCTATGTTGCCTCCAAAAAGATGAAAAAGTTTTTCCCACTGGGAGGGTACTGCATGTTAAAAATATAATAGATACCAACAAGAAGTGACAATGCAGTTACCAGACCAACATTGTTCAACTTCGCAATGATAACACCCTCTGACACCAAGTATAGTGGGATAATATTTTCCAGTCCACCAGATCCAACAAGCCTTGGTGCTTTTGTTTTGGATATCATTTTATCAATATCTTCCTCAGCCTAAAAAGGAGAATTGGTATATATAAGTCAATGAAGTACAGAAAGTTGCTCATAGAAAGTGTGGTTCACTTAAATACAATTTTATTCAAATATGAAAGAATTTTATATTACTGACTTACTGTAAATACTAAAAATAAAATAAATATTGTTCTAAAATTTGCCTTTTAGAAGTGCACATCCAAACATTTAGGATCCAAACAAAAACTTTAAGGCTACTTTTGAAGGGCCAGTTACTATCGGGGCCAGTTACTATCAAGATTCTACAGTATTATCCATTCCAAATCAAAGAATAATAATTTTATTTGACATGTTACTATGTAACTTACTGAGCAGATCTTTATAAAATCACTTGGTGCACTCCGATCTTTTAACAATGTTGGAAGCAACAGGACTGCAACACTCTCGTCTATATCTACACAAAGAAATAGCAATTAGGCTCAAAAGTGTAAACAAACAAATTAAAGTACCATCATGGTAAACTAATGCAATGAAACATTAGTTGAATAGTCACTCTCAATTTCCATGAAATGGTACATACAATGTACTAATATATATTACTTTATTTATTTATACTTTATATAATAATTTACTACACATTATACATGTGGTTAATTATAGCATGTACAGTAATAGTGAATAAAATATTATGTTTATACTGTATAATATAATACAGATGAATGATTCTCTGCTCCCATTTGACTCCAGGAATGGAGTTATTTCAACTCATAATAATGCCCGAGTTATTCAACTATATGATGAGAGTTACTATAAGTTATAACTCCACTTGATGAAGTTAATTTAACTCTCTCGTTGGATTATAATAACCCTTTATTATAGAGTTATTTTAACTCCACTTGATGAAGTTAATTTAACTCTCGTTGGATTGTAATAACCCATTATTATAGAGTTATTTTAACTCCACTTGATGAAGTTAATTTAACTCTCTCGTTGGATTACATTAACCCGTTATTATAGAGTTATTTTGACTCCTAATAATGCCCGAGTTATTTCAACTATATGATGAGAGTTATTTTAACTCCTGAGAGTTATTTTAACTCCATTATGAAAGTTAAAATAACTAAGCGAAAAGAGTTAATTTAACTCTCTCGTTGGAGTTATAATGACCCATTATTATAGAGTTCTTTTGACTCGTATAAGAGTTATTTTAACTCCAGTGACAGAGTTAAAATAACTCCAGATGATGCCAGAGTTGATTTAACTATGTGAGAAGAGTTATTTTAACTCTGGTGTGGGAGTTAAAATAACTCTTAGTCATGGAGGAGTTATTTTAACTCGATCGAGGAGTCTTATTAACTCCAATATCGGAGTTAAAATAACTCCACCGAAATAACTCCATCCGGAGGAGTTAATTTAACTCCATTGGCCGAGTTATTTTAACTCCTCGGAAATAACAGTGCACGAAGACGAAGTTCACATCAATAAGCGCAGCAAGATCACTGATCCCCAAACAAATGAGCTCAACTTCAACATCCATGAAATAATGAAGGAAGATGACATGATAGCAGCAATCGTATGTGATATTCTTTTAAATCCACCAACAACCAAATTCAATATTCTTGGCCGTATCACCTTCCAAGGATCACAATACACTGTTAACTCAAATGGCAAAATCCTAAAGAAGCAAGATGCTGTGTTAACCGACGAGACTGGTTCAATTAGACTCGTGTTATGGCAGTCTGACATTAAAAAATTTCATTCTGGTCCCACATTTGAAATAACCAAAACTGTAGCAAGCAGCTATAAGAATGCTACATACATAACATTGACCAGAGAGTCCAGTATCAAGGTTTCCCAACAAACGATATATAGGGAAGATGAAGAAGTAGCACAAAAGGACGTCAAGATAGTCTCCTAGCCCTGAAGGTATTGAAATAATCACCTTTTATCTTTCCTGCAAGAAGTGTAATGGCACAATTCCACAAAGCAGCAACACCAAAATTGTGCAGTGCTCCAATGTTGGTGTGCATAGCTTAGAGCTACATGCACAACAAAAATAATAGTCAAGGCGTTATTCATCAAGGATAATGAAAAACGTCAGTCACCATCTTCCATGACAAATTAGAAGAATTATACCACATATACAACGAACAAATTTCTGCAAATTCTGTAACACCTTTCAACGACCTAGCTCAGTGAAGATGACATAATGGAATTTATTTTTTTATTAGTCGTGAGCGGGCGTAATCCAAGGCTTTCCTGCAATTTGATTGGCTACGTGAGCGGGCGGTATTTCACAATATCTTGGACAGCGGTCCAAAAAGTTATTTTTTCCATTCTGTCATTAAAATTGATCGATTTTCATAACTATTTTGCTTGCCACAGAAAAAATATATTGAACAGAGATTACGGGGATGCATATGATCTTGATTATCCAAATGGTTTTGACAACTTCATGTGTAAACAGCGAATTTAAAAAGAAACGCTGGGAAAACTGTGACAAAGCAAAATTTACGAGCGATATTTATAAAGTTTTAAAGTATTATTGCTCAACGACGTATGAAAACAGTTTAAAACGGTAGGGAAAACATACATAAACTTGTGAACACAGTATTTTGAATCACTAAATGAAACTATATAGAAGTATATATATACTATAAAGTCATACCACGAGAAGATAGAAAAGCTGAAACCTTTTGACACTAAGCGTCTAAACTGTCTTTCTTCTGTTATCCAACCGCTATAAAACTCAACAAAACCGCTACAATTATTTACCTTTTAGTCAAATATTTTCCACATGCCAACCTCATCGTGTCAGGTCCTTGAAACTTGAAATTACGAATGGCTTACTACAAGCATTTTTGTCTTCAAACTCGAAGAACACTTTCAATTTTCATACAGTCAGCCAAATATTGAAAGCGACTTTCCAGGCGAACAGCCAAAAACGAGCAAGCGACGAAGAAGAACGACGAAGAATCATTATCAACAAAACTTTAAAAACACTGACTGCATTTTAACTTCCCTTCGTAACTAGATCTTCAAGTTTTGAAAAAAGGTTCCAAGCTTCCTTGTCAGACTACATGTCGGCAGTTGTTTACGACTGTCGAACGATAAACTTTGGACTTTTGAGTATCACGTGAATGTCAGATCGATTACGCAACTTAATTCAATTATGTTTGTTTATCTAATTATGTAACAAAAAAATAAATACGTTATTTACCGCTTTGGTCGGTCCGTATAGAAAAATATTTGCCCTCGGTCTCAAAAATGTCCCTCGGCCTGCGGCCTCGGGCCTTTTTTAAGACCTCGGGCAAATATTTTTCTATACGGACCCCCCCAGCCGGTAAATAACATATATTTCTACTTACATTAGAAGCTACTGCATATTACAATGAAAAAATGACTGTAACAGCTGTTAAATCCAAAGAAGAATGAATTAGGTTTGTGTACCTGCAACCAGACAACAAGTTTATTTGAAACAACAAAAAAAAAACTATCCCAAAACGGTGAAACTGATACACTGTACAATGTACATAGCAGAAACTACAAAACTCCAGATAAGAAAGGACAATTTAGTTAATGTTAATTTATAATTTGTGAAATTTATAATTTATTTCCAATCTAATTTCCCCACCCCCCCTTTCCGTGAATAATTGCCAGCACCCATACATTCAGTTTGAATTGTATACATGTTATGGTATTCCTTTTATTAAAAGTCCTGCTAAAATTATATATTTAATAGTATTACTTTATATAGTAATAGTTTTTAACATACTTTTGATATCTGTTCCGAAATACAGTGAAACAAATAGTTGTGAAACAGGAGTGTTAGGCAGGTGTAATTGGATTTAAACAATGGACAAGGATGATAGTTTAAAAATAAGAAACGAAATGTTGCAACTCACCTTCTTGCATCTCGAAATCGAAGTTCGTTCCGAAAAGGCGAAAACATGTGCTACGGAACATGCGCACTTGAGCCTACTGTACCCTGTGTACCCAAGCTTCGCATGCGAACATCAGTTATTACAATGATCGCAGTCCTCTGATACATTTTTATAGCGTTGCGCAATGCCCAAGAACCCATGCAAGTAGCCCGAGTAAACGCCTAGCGGGCGTCTTGTTATTCATATTTTTTTATTTCTTTAGCCTGTTGTGTTGTGAGGCTGCCAGGATAGTTCTTTTCAAAAAATTATTTGAAAGAACTTCTGCGTCGCTTCTTCGTTTGGAATAATGCTGTCAGATATAACATGTTTCGACGTATTCAAAGACAAATAAAGCCAGTCACATATTTACGGTTATCAGTATGATACATACACAGGCACAAAATTTGTATATTCGTTAACCTAGAAATGAGTTTTCTAAATTATGAGGTTCTTAAAATTAGAGTGTTCAAGACCCCAATGTCGTGTGTCAAGTGTTTTGATAACGAGAAAAACATTGATACAGAATGAGTATGCAGCGACGATTGTGTTTCGAGTTTCAAAGTTTTATTTAATTAAAAAAAAGCATGCAAAATCCTTTTATTTAGGAGCATACAATTTTAAATTTTAACAAATACTGTAAACAAAAAAGTATACATTATATATTCACGTTTGATGTACTCAAAATGCTTCTTTAATAACTCACGAAGGATTTCTGTTATTTACACGGCGCCTCACTGAAATCCGCCATTTTTAATTTTCTCCGAGCGCGGAGCTCTGCACTCGGCGACGTCTCGGCCAACTGACGACGAGAACCTTCCCGGGGAAGGTCCTTTTATAGTTGGGGATAGCGTTTAACGCTTTCGGAGAGGCAGTTTTATTGACCGCAAACCAATTTCAAAGCGATCACGTGATGATCACGTGGAACATTCCCACGCCTAAATTTAGTAACAAACTCTTGCTTTCTAAAACCTTGAATACCGTCATAGTACAATATTTACAACTATGTGATTAATTTCTAAGCTAAATATCATTTGCAGAGCACGGAAAGCGATTGAACGACATTATGAATAAATTAGCAGCAACTGTGAAGTTCATGTGATGTAATAAAGAACCAAACAGCCAAGAACAAATCTCATCACGTTTACATTCAAACATGTGATTGTCTTGAAATTGATTTGCAGTTAATAAAACTGTCATTACGAAAGCGATAAAAAAATCAGCCCTGTCTCGCTCTACCTGTTTGAGTAGTGGATCAGTGGGTTGAAACCACTGATCTCAAATAATCCCCGAGCCCGGGCGTAGGGCCGAAGGCCCGGAGCCCGGTGAGGGTGCTAATCTCGACATGCGTGTAGTCCACTTTACACGCGTGGAGAAAAAGCGAGGGAGACGAAATCTGGGAAATAGTTTTATATATATATATATATTTAACAGTTATACCATGAGCTCGAGTTGTATATGAGCTCATAGCCAACGAGGCGCTTCGCCGAGTTGGCTATTAGCTCGTATACGACGAGAGCGAATGGTATAACTGTTTTATTATATAGCCAAGCACTGTACAAGAAACAAAATTACAGTGAAATGTTTGAAACAAACTTCCGGCATAGGCAACTAATACTTCCGTCATGCGTAATGATGCATTCACAGTGGAGTTTCTCGCTGAGCTGTTCGGCAAACAGCTTCAGTGAAATGTTGTATAAATGTTGCTCGAGAGGCAAAAAATGTGTTAAGCAGATCAACAAAAAAGATTAAAAGGTACCTTTATGAAGTCAAAAGGTGGGTCAGTTGTTTATATTAGCGTTGCTGTCGTGAAAAAGGTTTTGATTTCATGCAAAAATGAAACTGAATCACCTTCGGCAGTGAAACTAAATTACTTAGTTGGTTGTTTTTGAAAAAGAACATTCTTTTCACTACTCCAAATGCTTATCTAAATAAAAAAAGTCTCTTTACTGGTAATCTCCTACGAAATGCGTGTTGTAAGCCTGATTTTAACCGTGAGTTTCTTTGTTTGGCAACAAATTAATAGCAACCCGTTAATTTAGTCGGGTTTTTGACTCGTAGAAAGACGTAATTTTTAGGTGAATTTTACCATTTAACATGCTAAATTGTGTATTTGTTAATGTATTTTACACAATGTTGTTTTTTTATACATTGGTTTGAGGGTGTTGATGTTTTTCTGTATAAAAATCCGTCAATTCCAACTCTTTTCGGCAGTTTAAAAAAACATGCCGCCATCTTGTTTTTCCTCTACTAGCAGGATATGAGCTGATAGCCTGGTAGTAGGGAACCAATCAGATTACGCAAAAGCTCATATCCGATAGCATGCTATATAAAATATATATATATATATATATATATATATATATATATATATATATATATATATATATATATATATATATATATATATATATATATATATATGTATGGCACGGTGTCACGCGGTAAGAATAGTTGGACACTGGTGACTAGCGACGAAGAAAACTATAAACTCTCAAACAAATAGTGTTTTGCGTTCGTTTATTTAAACGAAACGAAATGAAATGGAGCACGAAGAAAAGGATACAAACAACCCGTTTAATATATCTTGAAGAGAAACCAGAGAAATTGAAGAAACCAAACGCCGTATGGTAAACAAAAACTTGATCTGCAGTGTATGTAGCCCTGGTTTGAACACACTCCGTGAGTCCATGGTCAAATCATCTTAAAGTGGTTAACGGTAGGATTCTTGTTGTTTTCAAGTTTTCGCTTAACCTAAACAATATTCAGCTTCACGTTTTCGTGCTTTCCCTTTGCTCATCCAAACCATAAGTCAGCTTAACTAAAGCTAACTTAAAACACTACCTTTAAGGCTTATATTAACCGTGGTGGACGTGCATGCACTTTTTATTATTAAAAATACTCATGGGCTTTGTTGGTTTTCTTGGCTGTGTTTCGACTGAAACGTTGTCTTTTGAATTCTACTTTCTGGAATCTGATTCTACTGAATTGTTTTTATCTCAGACTCTATTATAAATGTAATTTCTGAGCTGTTAATTACTTTTAATACTGCCTTTGCAAAATGTACATACATAGAGAACTAGAGAAGCCATTTAAAGGCTTGCTAAAATTAATCCCTTTTGAAACCTCCTAAAAACAATATATTTTTTACAACCAGAATTTAATAATGAAATCTAAATTTTGCTTTGATATGTTCAACTTTCATTAAATGATTTAAATCAGATTGGTCATCCTATCGACCTATCCATAAATTGTATAATTTAATATCCCAAGGATTTAACATCATTTGTTTTTATATCTGTTTGTTTTTGTATTGGCTGTATATTAGGAGTGCTTATTTTAATCAGGGGGTGGGTGGGTGTTTTAAAAAAGCATGTAAAAAAGGGCGAGGTGTTTCGTTCATGTATTTCTAGTATACTCATTATACTGGATAGAGCATCCGGTATTCGCAGTGAAGTCGGAATAGATTAGCGGCGACCATTTCCGGTGGGACCCACTTGGGACCCACTTGGGTCCCATACAATATGGCGTAAATAGGAGTGGAAGCAGTTGAACGGCGTTTTTCGCCAAATTCTGGGATGTTACGAAGAGTTACCACTGAATTGAGGTTTGTAATCTTATTTTAAGTAATAGTTTAGTGTTTTGAACTATTTGTTTGTTTAGAAAGTGGTTTTCTTTACAAAATACGCTTGCCTGTTTATTTGCTTCAGAGCTAGCAAGTAGCAAAGTCGGTAAACAAATGTCTGGAAGTGACTGCCTGTGTATTTGTTTCTTTCTAGTAACGCGCATTATTTGATGATTTACGATGATGTGTTTGTTTAACTTTTGATTTATTTCATGCCGATTAAACCCCAAGAAGTCATAACTGTGTCTGTTTAAACTAATAAACTTACCCGCTGTTGATACTGTTCACATGAAATATTCGAACTTTATAGTTTTGTCGAATTTGGGCCAATGTTCAACCAGTTCAGATGGTTTTATTATGGTTACACTACAGTATGTATTTTGCCCAAGCCCTTGTCCCTTGATAGTATTTCATTTTGTCTACAGTATATCTCAAACAAAATATGTACATACTGTATAACATTTTGAGTTAGTGGTAGTTTATTATGGTTAGAGAGCATCTTACTGGCCATTAAGAAGTTACACCCAAGTTTGATTCCTACTCGATCAATGCAGTTTTACTGTGCATTTAGCAGATTAAAATTTAACAAGTTTGCTGAAAGCAAGAAAAGTCTTTCCAGTTACATGCATCCAGGATTACTGTAGATCTAAGGATGTTACTCTCTGCAATCTGGGTTTAACTCCTACTTGATGCACTTATCAGATTAAAATTTCACCTTGGATGTACATTAGAGGAGTGCTTCTAGTCAGTTGACTCTACCAAACACCAGAGATTTCTTCTGGGTACTCCGGTTTCCTCCTGTAGTAACACTGACCAATGAGGGATGACTCTTGCTGGACCTCTAGGAAGAACAGTTTAGATACGACTGATAGAGTTATCAGTATCCAGAATGAATAAAGTTAGTTTACTTCAGTTTTCTTTTGTAGTAACATTGACTAATGAGGGGCGACCCTTCCTAGATCTCTAGGAAGGACAGTTTAGATATGACTGATAAGGTTATCCAGTGTAAAGACTGTTTAACTGTTACAGTAGTTTAGTTCAGTTTCCTTTGGATGCATGTGACTTGAGTGCTTCCAGTTTGACTCTACCAAACAGCACAGGTTCCCTCTAGGTACTCCGGTTTCCTCCTGTAGTAACATTGGTCCTTAGATAAAGTTATGGTATATCCAGTGTAAATACAGTTACCTGTAGTTTACTTTCCTTTTTTGTTTAGATTAGTTTTGTTTTGATTCTTACTGATGCTGGAAGAGGACAAGCTTATTCAATTTTTTTCTTATTTATGTACCAGAAAGGTTAGCTGTGGTTTCCTTTCCAAGATGGTAAAAACGAATTTTGCTGTAGCTTTTTGCAATGGACTTGATAAGAGCAAAAACATGATTTTCATCAACAAGAGAATCTACCATATGGTTGTCAAGCTCTGTGAAGATTGTGCCAGTGCTCCAGCCACCACTGGCGCTAGATAGTATTTAAAAATTTTTTTGACATTTTAGTCCTTTGCGGCTTTGCCTTTGTACTGTATTAGAGAAAACTTAAATTAATTTCAATAAAATTGTTTGTACTATCCAGAGCAGCGTACACTAGCTTCAATTAAACTAAAATCTTATAAACATCTATATGCATTGTTATGATCACTCATCTCAAAAAAAATAATTAATGACTGATCTTGTCTTCTGCGAAGATCAGCTAGTGATAATTTCTGCATAAAAAAGTTGTGTGGATCTAATAAGGAAAAGACATATAGATGTAGACTGAAAGCCACCCGCCGATCTCATCTGTCTAATATAGATGGGTATGAAACCTAAAAAGTTGTATGATGCAAGATATTGAGGTATGATAAATGTAGTAAAGATTGACACTTTTTCAAAAATAGCTTGAAATGAAAACACTTCTGTAGTAAATAATAGTTTGGAATCATCCTTCTCTTTGTTTATTTTAGGAAAAAGCTCATGACTTATTATCTGTTTCAAATATAAGTCTACACAAAGTACAGTAGTGTCAGTACACTGAAGTATATAAAATATAAAAGAATATAGTAGATTATAACCAATAAATAAATATTTCTGTGTGTAAATCAGAGCTGGCCAAACCATGCCCCTTTATTATAATTTTACTTCAATCTCAGATGATTCTACTCTTTCAAATACCAGACAATTTGACTTTGTCAAATAGAAAACCCTTGGCAATGGCAAGTCTCTCCAGCAAGCCTAGGCAGCCATGAGTTCATCACAGATATAATATATATATATATATATATATATATAGACAGGGTAAAATAAAGCAAGAACACACAGGTAACATGTAAAAAATTAGCCAATAGGCAAAAATATATATATTTTATACAAGAGGACAAATGGACAATTAATGTATTACAAATATTGAAAATGTACACCATAAATGCTAGGTGAACAGGAATTATCTTCGTCAATATTATAGTAACAGGACTTCATCCGACTTCATCAATAATAGTAAAACAGTGAGTTAAATGTTTTAAATTTGCCTGTTTAATAAATAAAGTATAACTACAAACTTCCAATAAACATCTTCAGTTGTATAAAACCCTCAGATCGTCTGATCCAATATACGTTGAAAAAGACGGATATAGAAACGGTAATATTGTTACTTTGTCATAAAGTCACTGTCAAACTGCTAAAGTGAATACAAGATGTTATTTGTTCCTTACTTTAGTCCTTTAATAATTCTTCAAACTGTAGCCTGGTGGCCGGTGCTGATTTTCGTTCAGTAAAATCGTGAAATTTCGGCTGATTTTCCATGATCCCAGCCACTTTTAAGTTGTCCCATAGCGACAGGTACATTTTCTTGTTAAGGATGTAAAATTTAGCTGGTTTTCGTTAAAAATCCGATCATTTAAAGCGAAAACTATGATTCAACAATAGTGATATAACTACGAAGTGGGTCCCACCGGATATGGCTGCCGCGAGATTTTTAGTCTCACTTCCGACTTCAATTTTTGGAAGGCGCGAACCAATAGATGCTCTATCCAGTATAATGAGTATATTATTTGAGATTAGTGCTTCTAACGGTTGTCAAAAGCGACCAATCACAAACCAGACACGCAATGTAAACAAAGAGAACGGTTTTACTTCCTCGCCAGACTAATACGCTAATCGGAATATTATTTGGAACAGTTGTTCGCACATTTTGGACAGAATAACAAGTTTTATAAAACGCAGAATCTTGAACTGTACATCAAATGAAAGCTCATTCAACATATAACAACATACGTACACAATATATTTCAACGATGCGTAGTTCTGAAATTACTACTCATCTTGTTCCACAAATGACAAGATAATGATATGCCGTTAGCCGCCGTGCCACTTCGGTACGTCCTGTCTGACTTTTTCCTATCTCTATATATTTTCACATATCGAGTGGAAGAACTGAAAAGAAAGAGCCGGAGTCTTTCAGACTTTAACTTTGCCTGGCCATAGGAACTTCAGTCATAAATAATCGTATCCCGAGAGCTACAGGCCGGTACAAAAAGCTGTGTGTATTGCAGGCGAATGGTGTTTCGAACCTTATCGTTTGTTTTATAGATAATATTTTCTCAATCGTGGGAAGTTGTCCTTTGATACCAAATTTTCAATTAATTGACTTATCCATGAGAGGACGATTTGCTTTCACACTATACTAAAGTGTTTAACAACCGTGGCAAAGGGAAAAGGTGGTGACATTTTTGGAACGAATCTGAAACGCTGACATTTCAAGCAAGGACTCCCCTCGAAACGTCAGTATTTCGTTTCAAAACGATTCGGGTCTATCGATCTGACGTGAGATCCTTTTGGTCATTACCAAGGAACGGAGGCTCTGGGAAACTCCGATGAAAAAGACCCCAAAATTGGGTTTTTGTTCCCAGTCCTCTGGTTCCCAGTTCCCTATAATTTGTAACAATCATCGACGATCGTTCGCTTGTTCGAAGACCAGGAGAAATATTTGTTTACCGATAAAAAAGGCCCAACATGTTTTACAAAGCTCTCGACAATACAATCGATACAAATGGCCTTTCTTCGCTTTTCTCAAAATCGTCAACCAGACGATTTGACGAGTGTGTTTTAAATGTCCGTGTCGCCGTCAGCACTCGGCAGTGATCGGCTCAGTCGCTCAGCCGCTCAGGTAAGAAATTGTACTTTTTGCCAGGAATTTTGGCTAAACTACATCGACGTTGTATTCTCTAATATAATTTTAAAGTTCTGAGACGAAACTGCGAAGAATTACGAGACGAGTCAGACGATGGATGTTTGTTTGGCGACGAAGCGACAATAATAATAGTTTTAACTTGTAAATTGTCGGGATTTTTGCTGTTTTGAATTATTTCATCTGTTCAATTATATTTTGGGTCTGTCGTGTATAATTATGTGTTACAGAACGTCGAGAAATCGATTAAACAAGTTAGCAACGTGCACACTATTTGAAATTTCACTGTTTTTAAACTAATCAATCAGATGACGAGTTTCATCGGAGTTTCCCAGAGCCTCTGATTCTTGCCAAAAGGATCGCAGGCGCTGGGTACGAGATTGGTGCAGGCCAGTGAACTCGATGTAAGTTAAAATCTGATACCTGGAACGCTAACGTCCAGTCATTCGGGGGGCAAAAAGTGAGGCAAAAAGTTCCAGGCCCTTGCGCGGTTTGCAGGTACGATTCAGTCTCCCACAAAATGTTTTTTACACGGTCACCGGTCTTGAGCGAACTGCGAAGACTCGAAAAGGTTTGAAAAATTATTTATTGAATCATTTTATCACGCTTTGCTAAACGTGCATTTTAAATTTTGATTGGTTGTGCTATGCTGCCGAACTAATTATGCAGTGATTGTCTATTTGTTGCTATAGGAAAAGTCATTGTCTTTACAAAACGTGCACGAAGTTTGTCAGTGAAGAAATTAAGTCAAATTTTCGTTATATTATAAACCATATATATTAGAGTTTCGTCACTCCAAAGAGGATACACTAAAATCAACACAAACTTAGTATAGAATATGCCGTTTAGGTTAGTACCAGTTTCATCAGTTCGTTTTGTTTAAAAAGCATTCCGCATTCGTACCGAAAACAACAACTAGCCATGAGTAAACGTGAAAAATAAACAATCAAGTTGTCAGTTTATATTTCTTAAAATATCATTAGTTACAAAAGGCCGTTTAACAAAACTGAACAAGAAATTAAAGGAGCAGAAATAAGAAAATGTCATTAGATGTATATTATGAAATATCAAGTATCAATACGTCTTCAAACTCGTACAAGAATAGCTTTCTTACTCTTGTTCTCACCTTTTCGGCTGGCTGTTTTCACTTTTCATCCTAGCCAGCAAAAGGACGTCTGTTTTCTCAGCCTATTTTCATTACTAGCTCAATTTACTGTATAGTTTTGGACTGCTATACAGTAAATAAAACAACAACAGCGCTGCACAACAATGGGAAACCATTAAATGCACGTTTAGTCTGATAAATAATTTTTTCAAACCTTTTTTCGAGCCTTCGCAGTTCGCTCAAGACGGGCGGCCGTGTAAAAAACATTTTGTGGGAGACTGAATCGTACCTGCAAACCGCGCAGGGGCCTGGAACTTTTTGCCTCACTTTTTGGTCCTTCGTTAGCGTTCCAGGTATCAGATTTTAACTTACATCGAGTTCACTGGTGCAGGCTCTCCTTCTCCTCCTCTCCCCAATCCCCCAAAGGAGAGCCGGCTCGCAGGCTAGATCCAGCATATCCTCCTACCTAGAATTACCAATAATCAGTAAGTGTGAAATGCCTAGAGTAGAATTACCAATAATCGTTAATTTTAAAAAACTAATTCCCAACCCACCACCCCAACCCTAACCCTAACCCCCCGGAAACCCTAAACCTAACCCTAACCCCCCGGTAGACCTAAACCTAACCACAACCCTCCGGAAAAATGTGCCGCCTCTCATACCCCAACCACAACACCCCTCTAGGATTTTTTTTACCAATTATTGGTAATTCAAGGCCGTTTCACACTTACTGATTATTGGTAATTCTAGGTAGGAGGACATGTTGCTAGATAAGTGGTTGAAACTTGCATTTTTTCAACTTTTGAAGAAACAGTATGGAGCCACCTTAAGCGCGCGTGATTTGATTAAATCGGTTCCAGGAAAAGTGCAAATTCCAGGGAAACACAAAGAGTGTTGAATTACTTTCGTTTTTTAAAGCTCGTCGTTTATTCGGAAGTTTAATTAAAGACATTAAAGACCACAGATCACATCGAAGGAGAAATCATTTCAATGTAGAACTCGTTGGCTAAACGTTAATCTATGGAAGAAAGTGAGGTGGACGAAGCTGCAGAGGCAACTGCCCAAGACGGCCAAGACGAAACCAGTTCCGTTGAGGAATCAGTTCTAGTCGCCGAAGGAAGCCTTGTCAATGTCCAAAATACAATTACATGTAGTATGGCTTCACAACAAGCTCTTCAAGAGCACGAAGACCCTAAGGGACTTCTCAGAAATTCTGGCGAAACAACAACGTCTTTAGAAGGTAGTGTAACTGTTGTCGTGTTTTCTATTGCAAGTTATCAAAGCTAATACTGCTTTTAGCGTTTCTGAAAATTTATGTGCATGGTTTAATAATGACTGTATTGTCTTTGTCTGTAATTTATCGTGGCTCTGTCGCCGGTTTATGGACAGAATACATGTAGTTTATTAAACGTAGATTTAGGATAATAACGATTGTAAAATTGGGATCTTTTCCTATCGTTCATTGTACGTGGTTCGAATGAAAATGTTAAGACTGAAAGCGAAAGCAAAACAATCTAATTTCTATCGGAGGAGATCATTTTCACTTTCACTTAATTTTCGAATCGTGAAGTACTGCGCATCTATTTATAGCGTTGCTGGTCCTTCTATAGTTTGGCAGCTACATTAGTTTGATTCTATATAAGTTCTGACTGTAAACACTGTAAAAAGAATAAACAATCTGCTGTTCGAAACCGTTTTCGGAGGTGCCCGTAATTATACATGTAATTAGACATGCCCAAACATGTCTTCATATAAATCGGAGGGTAGGGTTTTATTTGCTTCTTAGGATGTGAGCAACAGATGTATATACCTAGTGGAAATTGAAAGCATAGTAAAAATATCAATGCCCAGAAA
The DNA here is from genome assembly GCA_035771165.1 of Paragorgia papillata. Taxonomy (NCBI): domain Eukaryota; kingdom Metazoa; phylum Cnidaria; class Anthozoa; order Scleralcyonacea; family Coralliidae; genus Paragorgia; species Paragorgia papillata. The sequence continues at coordinate 1,866,793 of JAWNZC010000447.1, read as the reverse complement.
ACACATGTATACGAAGTAAAGGCATTTTAACAATAATTTAATAAAAAGAACTAACATTTGGTTGCTCAGGCATGTTGAGCAGGTCCAACGCTGAGCAACCATGTTTATCATAAATCTTCCATTCTACTCCTCAACATCATATAAACAACGTTCTACTAACTCTAAACCAACTTCTAATCACTTACTGGCATGAATACCTGGACATGATCTTCTTCTTCAAAGCTATTAACAGACTTGCAAAAATCAAACCTGAAACTCTACAGGTCTGTTTCTCACATACCTAATTGATTAACAAGAACCTCCTCAACAGCATTGGCAACTTATCAGCAGTCCTTTTTCATAACAGCATGCAGAACCTGGAACATCTTACTGGTTCAATTAAGATTAAATGAAGTCATGTTGACAGAGTTCCAACCTCACCTACTGCATACTCTACTATATGACTGCAGTGGAGACAACCTTGTTCCCAGGGCCTTTTTAAAATTGGTAGGGCAGGGAAAGGTCCTGGCATCAGCTGGTGGACTCTGCATTTTCATTGGTTGTTTGCTTTTCTTAAAGTTCCTCGTGAAACATAATTATGCATAGCTTTGTGCCAGTATTGATAAAATACTCTTCAATGGGCCAATGGGACTGCCATTACAATGAACTTTTCCCACAGGACTGCCATTACTGAATGATTTTGAATATATTACACCCAGTATTTCTGGGTGCTGTGAACCTGTGACCAGCCGATGCCAGGGCCTTTTCCTACCCTCCCAATTTAAAAAAGGCCCTGGGAATGAGGTTGCAGTGAAGAGACTGTATGACCCACCCAAGAACTTGCAGAATGGTTTGCCCAAGGTGTGGCTCAGCCCGGAGTTTTGCTGGTGTTCTCTGCGGCTGACCACAGAAAGGGCCAATATATATATATATATATATACAGACAAATCATCAAAAATAAACATCATCAGACCAAGTGGTGATGACTTTGAAATAGAGTCGAAATATTTTCATTTCATCTTTTTTTTGTCTTGTTTTGATCCATATCTTGGGTTTTTCAAGATGTTCATTTTCGGAATATGTTTTATATTATATTTCCTAAAATTATCGGCTGGCTTTGGATAAAAGCAGTAACAATACTTTAGTTTACAAATTTTAGTAACTATTATACCAATTACTCACACTGATGACAGCCAAAACACAAAGAAAAGTTTACAATTACCGTATTTACATGTAACTACCATAAAGTAACGACCTTTAATCAAACAAGTTATTTTGTACTTTTTAAATTAGAAAGGTAGAAAGTCCCCTTTTTAAAGGCTCTCTGCATCGTACCATGTGACTAGCCAATATACTAGCCATAAGGGTTACTGGTGAAAATAGGTGACGTTTCGGGATCATTCTTTAGGATATGACAATTGCGGGCTAATGATATCCTTAACTTTGTAGTTAAAAGGATGAAATGTGAGAACTAATGGTATTTTATTACCAGAAACTCTTTCCAAAAGTTGTTTTAAAGTGTGAGGACGAGGAATACTACATACTTTGTTAATAGCGGTGTCTAACAGGTGGGTAGGATAGCCACGCTGGACAAAAGAGGATTTTTGTCCAGCGTTGCTCTCCTACCCACCTGCATTAGACTAGCCTGCGAACCCAGACCTATTTTTCTGCCCGCTGGCGAAAACTACGGTCTGCGAACCCGAGCCGAGATTTGATTTCCGTGACGTAATACCTTTTTATCCAATCACAATTTACCTCTTAAAAACAGGGAACTAACGCGCGGGATTTGTGCGGGATAAACACGCAAACGCGTGGAAACAAAGGAGTGAAGATAAATAAACAATTCCCAATTCCTTTCTGAAATGACAGAAAGTATCGAGAGTGCGCTTATAAACATCAAGAGCATGCTATAAAATACGTCGGCAAAGAGAGAAAGGATCTTTTCGTGAATTTGCCTACTGGATTTGGGAAGTCCCTAATATTTCAAGGTATTGCCATTCGTGTTTGGTTCACTATCAGCCGAGCGAAGCCTGATCAAGTCAGTCGCCTTAATTCTATTGGGATTTTAATATAGTGCCGTATCGCTGAACGAATCGCGTCAAATGTTCGGTTCGATCGACTAGTGAAAGCGGTGCTAAACGGAGAGTTTTCCATCGTGTTTGGATAACCAGAGTTGTGGCTAGGTGATGAAAGATGATATGGCGGAAAATGGTTCACAGCGACGTTTATAATACAAGAAGGCTGTGAAAGCTGTGCAGTAGATGTGTCAATTTCAGAACAATTGTACGTAATTGCAACAAATCGTAAACAACACCATGAAGTCTCTGCAAATATTATACTCGCTGAAATGTGATTCCAAATTTGTTCTTGAGAGTGCAATATGTTTTATGACTTATTATGTTGTTGTGATTATATTTAAGACAAAAATGTTGAGAAAAATATATTAAAAAAAAAAATTATATTAGAAAAATAATTCTTTGTCCTATTAAATATAAATTAGTAAATTACAGCTTTCATAACTAGCATCAGCTCAAGAGAAAACAAAACAAAAAATAGTTTATCTGTGAAACTTTTATATTAAACTTGTCATTACAGCGGATTAACGACAACAATTGTCGCCGTTATAGTTGCAACAATTATTATACTGCATGTTGACGTTTCCAGGCAAAATGTCAGATGCCTCACCAGCATACACAGGAGTTACATTTCTTTGTATTGTCTTTTGTTTATCATGGCCATATGTGCTTATGCTCTAGTGAAAACCAGGCTTTATACTACAGTTATCATGATTATTGTCGAACCAGCCACTGCTATACTGGGCAGTGGGAAGCCACTCAGGATTTTATTTTCTTGAAGACGCAATAGTCATCAAAAAGGCATAGAGAAGAGGGGCTCTGTTTCCATTCTAGGCATAACTTTTCAAATTAAAAACTTGTTAACTCCTCCTTTGTTTTTACTCGGAGCGTGTCGTCGTGAATATAAGCCGTTAACTTCCAAAGTCAGAAGTCCAGAACGCATCGTTTCAACGTGTCATTCTTCAATACCGCTTTAGCAATTCCGTGGCAATTCTCTGATGAGAGCCGTGAACAATTGCTTTTCCGAGGACCGCATGCAAAGTCATTCACCAGTTCTTTCCATATTGTTTTACTCGGATATTCTACAGTAAGATGAACTTTAGTCTCTTTCTTTTGCATTGAGTTTCTGAAGCTGCTCGAACTGGTGAATGTGAGTTTCAGCTTTCTTGAGCGGCGTCGAGGTCAACATATGGTTAGTGTTAAATAATTTTCTCCCGTGTCGCGGGAAATGTTTTTTTGACAACGAAAACAAGTATCGGCCTGGTGTGACAATTTCTGTGGAGTGCCGTTCATCGTTATATAATACTATACAATATACTTGTCAAAAATTGCAAATATTTGGTGCTCCTTCCTTGACTATGGTTCAGCGTGAGTCCACGCGTGGGCAATTTTAGCTAAATACATTTTCAAATTTGATTGGATAACACGAGACAAAAGGTATTACGTCACAGAAATCAAATCTTGGCTTGGGTTCGCAGACCGTAGTTTTCGCCAGAGGGCAGAAAAATAGGTCTTGGTTCGCAGGCTAGCATTAGACAGGTCTTCTGAATATCAATTAATTTAAGTTAGATCTAATTTACATATATATTCTCTCGCATTAATATAACCCTCTTTTCTCAAACAAAAACAGCAATTTTGACACGCTTTGTTCCGATTCAATAATCTGAAGTAAAGAGTATGCAATGAACCGAAAAGTTAGCTTGCAAAAGGAACGTCTTTTCAATTCCTCGATGTATCTAATCCCAAAGGAAGAACAGCAAGCTGCATAGCAGAGTATAAATATGTGAGATATATTGAAGATAGAAGTAAACACAATTAACCATCGCCGTTCATGCAGTAGTTCTTGAAGTTTACCGCGGCCGTTGGATGCCTCGTCGAAATAACCGTACGATCGATTGGAAGTCTCTCGACGGGGCATTCAAGAAGCCTAGACGGTTACAAAGAAGGCCTTAATCATTGCCCGGTTCCTAACAGCGACCATCCAGGATTTGCCAGTCGAAGAGGCTGTCGAAAGCACGTCAAAGTAAAACATCCTTGGTACGCGTACTTGGTACAGACGATGTCAAGCCTGTAATTGAAGTTATGTCGACGAAAAGCAAACTGACACTGCCGTGTTGCTCATCGGATAACGAATTCGCTCGTTCTCTTTCGCTATGGTTGCAAAGTACAACGGGAGGAGGGAAAACGTCAAAACAAGCAGGAATTAGATCTATAACTTAATTGATATTCAGAACAACTGCCTGGCTACCACTTGACTACGCTATGCGAACGACTGGCTACTGAACTACTGTACTGTAGCCAGTCGGTCAGTATATATTAACCCTATATGTAAATTAGATCTATAACTTAATTGATATTCAGAACAACTGGCTACTACCATAGTTCAGTAGCCAGTCGTTTGCATAGCGTAGCCAGACGGTAACTTAAACTTTTAGAATACCGATGTAAAGAATTGTTATCGTGTAAACACCACGATATTATTCCCGTTATACTTAATAAATTCCCGGTGCAAAATTCTAAGCTACTGTAAATGAGCCATGTGTCAAAGTATGTATTAAAGTATATATATAAGCGGGGTTTTTAAAAGAACGAGCTTGCATACACGTGCATACAACATAATATAACTCATCGACCATTTTCTTCGCTGTTCTATTTTTATTTTATGAGAACGATCTACAGATGTGATATATCCTGTAGTACATGTATTCGTATGTGTATGCCTCGTTCTTTAAAAAATTCCGCTTCAAAATTTAGTTTATAGACGCAGTGAGATCTGGATTTCCGATAGAACGAGGTTATATACATGTATTATAAAATGCAAATTAGATCTATAACTTAATTGATATTCAGAAGAACTGGCTACCTGGCTACTAGCTAAAAACCTTGTTAAATTGACTGGCTACCACCTGGCTACGCTATGCGAACGACTGGCTACTGAACTATGGTAGCCAGTCGGTCAGAATATATTAACCCTATATGTAAATTGGATCTATAACTTAATTGATATTCAGAACAACTGGCTACCTGGCTACTAGATGAAAACCTTGTTAAATTGACTGGCTACCATGTGTCAAAGTATGTAATAAAGTATATATAAGCGGTGTTTTTAAAAGAACGAGGCATACACATGCATACAATGTAATAGAACTCATCGACCATTCTCTTCGCTCTTATATTTTTTATGAAAACGATGGATGCAGATTTGGTACATCCTGTAATATTTGTATGTGTGTATGCCTTGTTCTATAAGAAATTCCGCTTCAAATTCAGTGCGTGGGTGCTAGTTAGATACATCGTTTGTTTAAAGTTATACTCGACTTTAAATGCTTTAACTAAAAGGTTTCTTAAAGAATGAGAAACTGTTAAATTCAATACTAATTAACAGCACTGTATTGATTATACATGTACGTAAAAGAATCGTAGCACTAATATCGTTTTTTACGTATCCCATTTTAAAAACACACAATAAAGGTATGTTATCCAGTAGATAATAGTTCGTCTTCGTCTTCGTCTTCGTCTTCGTCTTCGTCTTCGTCTTCGTCGTCGTCGTCGTCGTCGTCTTCTTCTTCTTCTTCTGCATCTCTTTTTCTCTCCTCTTTACCTTCTCCAGTACCTTTCTTTAATTTTTCAAGCGCTTGGTAAACGGTACACGAACACGGAAGGACCTGAACTTGCACTGTCCGTCGAACTCGTTGAACGAATTCATATATTTCCGGGTGTTTTTATACCAAGGCGTCTAAATAAAAAACATCACGTCGCTGGCCGATAACGATCATCCATGCGTATACTTCCGGTTCGGCTTGCGTCCAAAATTCTCTTTCTTTTCTATCGCTTTCCATCGCCGCCTTCCTTCTCCGTTCAATGAAGGACCTTGCGTGGACGCGCGTCAGGTTTTGGACGTTAAAGTTGTCTCCTAGCAGTTCCTTTACCTTTGCTAAATATTTTGCGTCGTTCAGAACCCAACGTACAGGAAGGCTTCAAAATGCGCCCAAGGAAGGATTCTGGGCTAGCGTTGCGCTCCTCATTCTCCGCAGTATCCTCACAGTTGGTATCTTCGGGAGAGCACTGCTCGACGACAATTTCCAGTGACTTTGAGGTGCAGTTTTCGCGTATTGCTTTCGATGGTTGTTGTTCTTCGGAAAAGGTTGTACCTTCGTCGTCATTTTCTTGAATGTCTCTTGCTGCGGAAGTCGAAGGTCCTCCAAGTTGTTGATTGGCAACAGACGGTATGTAGCAACGCTCTTCCTGGTCACTTTGCGCTGAGTAGTCCCCGTCTGTTGGTGAGTTGTTGGCGGGTAACGTTTTCTGGCGTTGCGCGCGTTGTGGTGTTGATCGATCGAGTAGAAACGGGTCCACGGAAGCCACGGGGGACGGAATGAATGGCATGTTGTCGTCTGCTTCCTCAGCTTCGCTTTCTAACTGACATTGGGTGTTTTCTCCGTCGGAAGAAGGCTTGGTTTCCCTTGAACGCCTTTTTCGGGCAACACGTTGTCGATTAAACTCCAACTCAAAACGTCTGTGGATTACGTTTTCTTCCCGTGGCATGTACTCACTCGTACTGGTATCCTCTTCTTCCAGGTCAGCGTGGCTAATCTCGCTCATCCGTGACGGTACAAAGAGTTTGATTCCCTCGTCATTCTCGATGATGTGGTCTTCAGCGTTGCCAGGTTCGTACCATAATTCTTCTCGATCTATCAGTGCGCGATGGGCGTTAATTTCGTTAGCCATCCATGCCACACAATCCATCGCACGGTCGTAAATCCATCGATCAACTCCTGGCAGGGTTTGTGGCAGTGATGATGTCTCGAAGACTGCGATGCGCCGTTTAACATTTTCGTCCTCCCGACCAAAATCTGGAACGTGGGTGGATCAGCTGTGTTTCCTCCGTAATCATCGCGGCCGAAAATTGCCGCTCGTTGGTAATAGATGCGATTTTGCCGCTGAGGATAGTTCGATGGAATATGGACGCCCACGATGTCTTCCCAAATTCATTGGGTCACGCGACTACCAGTTTTCTCACTTTGTGTGGCATCTCGGAAGCGATGAGACATTGGTGAAATTTGTTGACAAAGTTCACTCTCACCACATGGTCTTGGAATGAGTTAAGGATTCCTTCTTCGAAGAATCTCGGTTCTGGCGCAGTACTGCAATCGTATGGCACGAACGCTCTAGGTGAAAGCAGGCCACGCTTTGTTTCGGGAATAGGACGGTAAACAAATCTTCGGGTTGTTATTTCAAAGCACCATCCCTTTGACACTTCGATGAGATTGAGGTCAAATTCATTTGGGAATAATTTCGCACACTGGATGTGAAAGGACTTTCAGCAGGACTGGGAAATGCTTAAACACCATACCACGTATGGGCTCGTTGATCAGTAGTTTATTTAGGTAGCTTCCAACGTCCATCATCTTTAGAAACGCGATACTCTCTTCGGCATGTTTCGCGTAGATGTCTCCGCGATAGAGGGCGTGATCGCATATCTTTAGTATGACGTGGATTTTGTTCAGCGTGGCTGGAATTTCGTCTGTGGTTAAAGATAAACAAGGCTTATCTATTCCCACCGTCACCATGGAACCATTTCCACCGTCAAACCATCCGACTGCAAAATAAGTACTACCGCGTTTAGTTTATCGCAGAATTCAACTCTGTTGACGACAACCAGACGACATGGCACCGTTGGGTAATGGGTGGGAGTACTTGATGGTCCTTGTACATCGCTGTCTTCAGCGGAACTTGTGCGGCAACATTCCGCCAGACAGTAGGTGTTAGACGTTTTCAGAATTTCCATGACAAGAGGATTGTTGTGGTCTTTGAGGACTTGGAAGAGCTGTCTGGCGGCGTTTTCCATAACTTTGTCCGTCGATATTTTAGTCGTTTCGGTGTCTTGGTTGTGCAAAGCGGCGTAAAGTGTTTTCTCGTTACATGCCTGTGTCACTAGGTAGGCGATAAAATACGCCACCCCAGAATACGCTTTTTCCTCATGGCTACTGCTATCGCCGCTTTTTTATTTTTTGGCATTGGAGGAGAGAGCTGTGATACAGGAAAGAAAAAACTGTACTCCTCTTACTCTACAGAGCACTTCGTCCATATCAAGACGCTTGGATGAAATCTGATTTATTGCAAGTTGAACATCATCCTCATTAACTCCCCACACAGCTCGACAGCCGACAGCTCGTAGGTCGTTGTCGATCGACAAACGTTCAGAAAGTAACAATGTGAGATACCGTTGAACAACTGATGAAATCAAAGTAAACTCATACACATGACTTGCCAATATTAAAACGTTTGCTCGAAGAGAATTTTGTAGTCGTTTACAACCGAGTTGTTTTCGAGGACGCCGAGGTGGCATCTTTCTCTTAAAACCTGTTGCTGCTGTAAAATTTCAAAAATTAGCTCCGGCGAAAAGAGTTTGGTTAATCAACGACCAAGCGCATTTATACAATTCTAGCAGACGTTATTTGCATATAGACGAATCGCCAAAGGGAACAAAATCGAATGTTGTTGTTGTTGTTGTTGTTGTTGTTGTTGTTGTTGTTGTTGTTGTCGTTGTCGTTGTCGTTGTCGTTGTCGTCGTCGTCGTCGTCGTCGTCGTCGTCGTCGTCGTCGTCGTCGCGGTCGTCGTCGGCGTCGTCGTCGTCGTCGTCGTGATCGTCTTTGTAATTTATTAATGGCAATTCATTGCTACAAGCAACATCATTATGTAATATATCAACAACGAGTTTGAGTGATTCGTCAGGGGATCCAAACACGAGAAAACATGATTTATTGTTTTCGAGTGTTTGGATTCCCCTGATGAAACACGATAAACGAGTTGTTGATATGGCATCTCAATCGAGCGATTTCAATTGAAAAATACAATTAAAATAAACCCTCATGAGATTTTATTCATGAGTGTGTGTAAAATTTATTCATACAGCAACTTATATATTTTGTATAGATAATTAAGATCTTAAGAGTTAGATGAACACCGGTTTTCATATAATATCCTGGGCTTTACTTGAGTATCCAACTTCAATCAGGTGATTGAATGAACTATTGTAATTGGCTGATTATCTCATGAATTGTTAATGAGTTTGAGATAGAATAAATAAAACTACCGTGGTGGGTTACATGATATTATTACAGAATATTAATTGGCAAAAGGACATGAGGTGACAAAAAAGTGAGATATCAAAAACAGGCTAGAATAAAGTGGAAATTGAAGAGCCTATGTTTGCATTGAGTGATTGATTAAATTTTAATTTGATTTAATTTAATTGTGAACTTTGAACTTTATTAAACTGTGCTGTGCTGTGCTGTGCTGTGCTGGACTGGACTGTACGATACGGTACAGTACGGTACTTGTGCAGTACTGTACGGCACGACACGGTACTATACTGTACTGCACTGCACAATACTGTACTGCACAGTAATGCAGTGTTCTGTACTGTATAGGTTAATTATTGAACTGTTAGTTCAAGTATAATTCCTCTTTCTGTATTTTGGATTGTACAGGGAAAATGAAAGGCGTACAAATTGTTGAATGTCCTGACTGCATGTCGGAACTAGATCTGTTGAAGCATGCATTCTGCTTTGGGTGTGGAAAAAAAATAGAAGCCAATATTTTGAGGATGGAACACCTTGAAGGTAGTGTATATCTAGGCATAATTCTGTATTATTACCTACTATATTTTTTACATGTATTTGATTAGTATAAATTACTGTATCCTAGGTTTGATATAATTTCTGACTTAGAAGACATTGCTGTATAGTACGTACATGTACATGTCTGATTGGATCACTATAGACCAATAAAATTAACTTTAACCCAAGTTTATAAATAATAATTATTTATAATATTGTTTGCTTGGAACAGCAAAGATATTAAGACAGGACGTGATTTGATATTCAGCTTAGTAATTTAGCTGACAAGATGCTGTGTAAAAGTGTGAATAATAATAATTGTAAGTAATAGCATAGCATTGAGGTTGACTAGTGATTAAATTACCCGAAAGCCGCCCTCGGGACTTTTACTAAACCTCCCGAGGCTTGAGGGACATTCAATCACTAATCACCCGAAATGCCATGCTATCACTTTGTAATATTTCGGTTACCGAGGAGGAAGGAGAGTAAAAGAAAAACGCTTTTGGCGGAGTCAACAACTTCAAAACTGCCTTACAAAAATAGTGCAGTAAGCTCTAATTGCATTTTATGACAATCAACACATGTGAGATTGTCATGAATAATCACATCAAGAGTATCGATTTTATTAGTGCATGTTAATGGTCAACGGTGTTCAAACTCTACAAATACATATACACAGCACCTACGACGTATGATGGTAGAATGCAGATTAGAGGGATGGAGTCAGTGGCTAATGTGCTGCTGACTGCAAGCAGCAATGATGCCAAACCTGCAGCGACCACCCATGTCCCACCGACCAACGGTACCTCCTCCAACCCAAAGATCAGCAAGTCACTCGTCTGGAGGGGAGAATATAATAGAAAGCAAGCCTGGCTGCACACAAATTTTTAAAACCAGGTACTTACTCCAGACAATGTACTTATGACGATACGACCAGACGAAATCGGAGCCAGGACAGGAAGGTCGAATGAGCAGAACCAATGTTTGTGGGAGGCGAGACGACAACGTACAGTGACAGTATATGAGAGCAAGTATCTACCCGTCAAGCAGCAACTTTAGTGGCACAAGGGTGTGACAACTGAAATGCCATTTCCTGCATTCTGGAGGAGATTTTACAGAATACTCCAAGAGTACTCCACGGAGCAAGTCTCCGTGCGAGTGCGAAGCGTTCGACGCGTTAGAGAACTGTGGAACACTGCAAGTGTTTAGCGTTGCCCCCCCCTTAAATACTCCTTGATCACGTGATTCAGCGGAATACCACGACAACCTTCGGAAACTACAGAACACAATACGACACGGAAAGACCGCTGTTAACTGCATTTAATGCTTAAATATGTTTATTATTATTATTATTATTGTTGTTGTTGTTTCACGGTAAAGATGTAGATATCGGAGTAATCAAATTTGCGGAGTAACTGGAGTTTATATAAATAGAAAAATGATAATAAGATATCGATTAATCGACTATATATTGTATAATTCAAGCACCCAGGTTGACGATTGTTAAACGAATGGGAACATCAAAAACTTTCTTCATTGTAAACTTGAAAATACACAGCGATTTATTATAAACTAAAAACAGTACTTAGCTGTCAAAACAACTTGCTTCAATTTTAAAATCGTATCACCGGTTTAACGATTCATTTCAAAATCTAATACCAGAAAACAAAACAAGATACGTATACATGCATTTCTTCGACTATTCCAGCGAGGTCAAGCATTGATACGCAGGGGACACTCCCACAGTCGAAAATTTTGATAGACGACATGTGACCAGCGTGTGACCAGCGAGGGGGGAGCGGAGGTAAGACCCTGGGTACGAGGTTGGCAATCGATTTGCCATTTGCTTACCACTCATCAAATTAACCATCTCTTTTAGCTCTTCCATGGTCAAGTTGGCATCAGCTAGATGTTGACGCAAGTAAATATTTGCTTCACTTTTGGAGATTTCTTGTCTCTCTTACACCGAATGCACAGGTAGTTTTCCACTGCCAAATTCTGATTGGTTGGCCAGGCTTCTTTACAAACAGTGCATTGTCGATGGTCTAACACTTCTCGGCCAGTGTGAAATCTCTGCATTTTATTTTTAGCCCACTGTTGCTCATGTAAAGGACTCTCAACATTTTGCCACCCCCCTTGGTGAAGATACTCTTTTCGACTGTCAACCTGTGCCTGTTACACAGATACATTTTGGGCTCTCTTCTCTGAGGAATTTTGCCTGACATACCCGAGCCTTCTTGCTCGTTCTTCAGACGTTTCAGACTCAATACGCTCTGCTATATTTTGTCTAAGCACTTGTAGCCGTTCTGCTCGTTGTTCAGACGTTTCGGACTCAATACGTTCCGCTGCATTTTGTCTAAGCACTTGTAGCCGTTCTCCTCGTTGTTCATACGTTTCAGACTCAATACGTTCTGCTATATTTTATCTAAGCACTTGTAGCCGTTCTGCTCGTTGTTCAGACGTTTCAGACTCAATACGTTCTGCTATATTTTGTCTAAGCAGCCGTTCTGTTTGTTGTTCAGACGTTTCGTCATCAATTCGTTCTGCTGCATTTTGTCCGACTCCTTGCAGCCGTTCTGCTCGTTGTTCTGGAGTTTCTTCATCAATTCGAGCTCTCGTATTTTGTCTAAGCACTTGTAAGCGGTCATTTCGTTGGTCAGGCGTTTCTTCCACTATTCTTGCAGTCGTGTTTGTCGACAGAATGTCGAGTCGGCTTGTTCTCTGTTGTGGCGTTTCTGTTTCTATTCTTGCTCTCGCCTGTTGTCTCAAACTTTGCAGCCTTCTCTCTCTCTGTTCACTACTTTTTCGCTGCCTTCTCTCTCTAACACCATAATTGTGCTTACCTCTACTTGTTTCTGAGCGTTTTTTGTGAGCTTCTATTCTCTTCGCTAAGCGAACTTCCCTCTCCTCCGCTGTCTCGTTTTCTAGCCTTCTCCGTTTTCGTAATCTTTCCGCCTTTTTGACTCACGGATACTCCGTAGGAGTATTGGGAGTATATGCTATCACTCGACTTTTGCATATTATAATCCTCCAGCCTGCTTTGCGCGCTCTGTTCTAAATTATCTACTACAGTACTTCGAAAGCTAGGAGGTGAGTTTGTTGATTTTTTTTCATGTGTTTTTTCCCGTTTAATAGCGTATTACTAGCTCCATCAGTGTATTTATGTTTACTGTTTCTGCAGTTTGACTGTTTCTGCAGTTTAACCGTTTGTTTCATGATGAACTTGTTGTTTCACCGTTTCTGCGGTTTACAGGAGTCTGTTGTCGATCATTCGTTCTATTGCAAACATTTGTTCATGCTTCATTTCATTACCACACATTGGTACTTCTGTAGATAATTATTTAACAGCATCTAAAATGAAGAATGTTGGTGTATGGGGAACTGATATTGAAATATTAACTGCAGCTTCTTTATTTTGCACAGACATTTATGTATATACAAAATTTGGTAATAATGACAAGTGGGCAAAATTTTCCAGAACTATGTTAAATGAGCCATTACCCATTGATAACCATGCGATTTACATTCAGAATAGTAATAACGTGCATTTTGATGTAGTGCAAGATGTTTCCCAAGAGCTCATTCCAAACATAACCTCTAAAACAAAGCCTGTACATGATTTCACAAGTAAACTTTCCATAGTAAAAGTAAAAAGAGACTTTCCTATGTCAACATTGGAAGCTAGGCCCCTTTTGAAAAATCTGAAGCCTCTTGATGTTGGTGGCAATGGTGATTGCTTTTTTAAAGCCGTTTCTCACCAGTTATATCACAAACGTAATTATCATCTAAATGATCAGGGCTCAAAATAACGTTTCATGTTACGCCGGTCATGGTGACTGGTCAGTTCCAACTGTGACCGGTCAAAGGTGATTTTTGACCGGTCAAATTTCACGACGCCACCCCCCCAAAAAAACAAAAAACAAACAACAAACCCACAACCCAACAACAAACATGTAAAGTATATTCTTCACTATATAGCTATAGTACTGATATGAACGTTTGTCATAAAAAGGAAATGCATGCATAATATAATCAGACATTGTGAAACGGGTCTACAACAGCACAACAACAATCATTTTAAGTTCCTTCAAATGGCAAGTAATACAAATATACAATTAATTGCAAGTAATATGACCGGTCAAAATGACCGGCGTTATACAAATTTGACCGGTCACATTAAAAATTTGGCCGGTCATTGACCGGTGACCGTCCGTTATTTTGAGCCCTGTAAATGTAAGGAAAGCAGGTGTTGATTATATTCAAGCTCATCCAGAACAGTTTATTGAGAGTGTTACTGATAAGTCTTGGGCAAACTATATTAAGGATATGTCAGCTCAAGGCACTTGGTGTGATGCTCTTATGGTACAGGCAGTTGCTGACGCTTTGAATTGTATAATTACTATTACTGAGTCAGCTGTCAATTTCAATGAGACAACTGTTGTTCATCCTCAATATAATAATTTAAAAATACCCCAAGTTGTACATCTACATGTAGGTTATTTGAATGAGTTTCATTATGTCTCAACTGTAAGTGTATTGGGCAAAAAAAACACTCACGGTTCGAACTACACTATTTCTTTAAATTGTCAAACAAATGCATTTTCTAGTTTTAGCTGTGCTTGCTTGCGTATCCGTGAGTCGTCTCATTGAGACCTTTGATTCTCGTCGTTTTCTCTTCGGGTTCGCTCTTGTCGCTTTTCTTTTCCACTTTGTTGATTTGTTTGTTCTCTTTCCATGTTGATAAATTTTTGTTTGAATATAATTATTCACTCAAAAATCACAGTTTTCTTGCAAAACACTTTTTTCGTTTTGAAAAAGACGAAAAACCGTTGTAAAAACGATTTTGCACTAAAAGACGGTTATTTTGTACGTGCCACATCACGTGATTCTCAATTTAAATATAAATTCCTACCAATGACATTGTTAGTCACCAGTGCCCAGCAATTCTTACAGCGTGACACCGTGCCACCGGGACAATTATGATATCGTCCTGAAAGCGATAAAAGTGATATCACCGAGTCACGAATGTGATAACTTGTTTATCACATACTTGTGCCTTTATTAGGGTCTGAATTGGTACAATTAGAATGATCAAACAACAATAAGTATTAAAAATATAAATATTTTAATAGTCAACAATTCTCCAATAACATATTCAAATAAGTAACAATATTTTGTGTATATAACAAAACAGAAATTATGTGCGAATAAACAAATTATTGTACAATAAACAGATAATTAATACTGTATAATAATAAATAGAGAATACTGTATTATTTCATAAAAAGTTAGTCATCATCTGAATCTGATTCAATTATAGCACGCTTACGTTTGGCTGCTTGAATGTTGGTTGTCGAGGACCAAGTTGGTGACAACTTGGATGACTGAGTAGAATTTACAGATATGTTGAAGGTCCCTCCAGTGATAATGGCACCAGACAGAAGGCCTGCTACACTACTCGGGGAAATAGGAGTGCCACATGCTCTCTTGTCATCACTACCTGAAAGAATACCACTCGTTCTTCTCATGCGATCATTTGAAAGCTCATCATATGTGTTCAGACTCATCAAATTCTTATGGCCTGTTACCTGAAAAATGGAAAGCTTTAGGCTATAGTAACTCAGTCAAAATGTTTACAATTAAAAATCAATATTAGTACTGTACCTGTATAATATCAGTATCAGGGATGTGGTTTTCCTTTAATTTCTTCACCATTGTTTTACGTGCTTTAGTGGTTACTGAGTTTGTGCTCTTCATCATGTATTCCAGCATTCATACACATAGTCTTCAGCAAGTTGTTGATCGTATTCTTACCCATTGGTTGTGCTGTGAACCAATACCTTGCATCTTTGCTGTGGTCTATACCCAAGTAAAATGGAGATCCTGGGGTACAAGCTTTTGGTGGGCGCTCCTCAGCAAACTTCTTGTAGGCTGAGATGGGATCACGCTTTTGGTCAGAGCATGGCCACATAGTGGGTTTAACCTTTCGTAGGTCAAGTGGATCCTCCCCAGTGTTTTTGTCTGGCGCTCAGTGTATTGGAGAAACTCGATGCCGGCAGAATCTTTTCTGAGCTTTACGTCTCCCCAGAAAATATCTCGGTTTTCTCTGCAGCCTCGCAATCCAAAAATGAGTGGTATTGTTCCACCAAAGCATATTGACTAGTGCATGGGCACTGTGGGTCCCAAGTTCGCACTTGTCATAAAGCAAATTGACCTCTTCATCAGACAGCGAACGGGCAGCATTTGGTCTGCTTCCTTTACCAAGGCTTTTCAAGTCTTTCTGCTTCGCTTTGAGGGCTTCTCTCGCTTTGTTGAACAAAGGCGATTCAGTTATTTGTTCAGGGTAATCTTTTTCTTTTAAGTATCGATTAAATGATGCAATGAAACTACGCAGAGACAAGGGCTCATATTCTTCTCCATCTGGTTTACGAACATTGACAAAAAACTGTGCCATGTAGGATTTAAAAGCTTGGGTTCTATTATTTCCAAGTCATCTTCAGTATCATGTACTTCTTTAAGGAACTTCTTAAAGAGCCCCACATCCCTTGATGTTTTTCTCATTGTGTTTTCATTTTTCTTGTCCGCTATAAACACATCTACATTAACAGACTCGAACCGCGAGTCCGCCATGTTTGACTCCCAGCGCAGGACAGCGGGAGATATGGCGGGACAGATACGGAACAGCGGGACATATCGTTTTTATCGCCCACTGTTATCACCCTGATAAAGGCACAAGTATGTGATAAATATATATAACTGCCTGTTAATTCTAAACTGCAGTAGCGAAAATACTGAACTGAGTGAAAACTAACAGTCAACAAATAACACATAAACAGAGTAGAAAAATTACGAATTTAACAGAAAAAAAGCTACTGAAAAAAGCAGTTGAGAGCTTTTCAAAACCTTACTTATTACAGAGTTGACAATAATATTTTGTTAAACCAAATACAAGTCGTAAACATATATGTATAAACGTATATTTAACAGTTATACCATGAGCTCGAGTTGTATATGAGCTCATAGCCAACGAGACGCTTCGCCGAGTTGGCTATTAGTTCGTATACAACGAGAGCGAATGGTATAACTGTTTTATTATATATAGCCAAGCACTGTACAAGAGACAAAATTACAGCGAAATGTTTGAAACAACAAACTTCCGGCATAGGCAACTAATAACCGCCATACGTAATGATGCCTTCACATAGTTTCTCGCTGAGCTGTTCCGGTAAACAGCTTCGAAATATTGTATAAATGTTGCTCGAGAGGCAAAAAATGTGTTAAGCAGATCAACAAAAAAGATTAGAAGGTACCTTTATGAAGTCAAAAGGTGGGTCAGTTGCCTATTAGCGTTGCTGTCGTGAAAAAGGTTTTGATTTCATGCAAAAATGAAACTGAAACACCTTCGGTAGTGAAACTAAATTACTTAGTTGGTTGTTTTTGAAAAAGAACATGTTTTTTACTACTCCAAATGCTTATCTAAATAAAAAATGTCTCTTTATTGGTGATCTCCTACGAAATGTGTGTTGTATAGGCTTGGTTTTAACCGTGAGTTTCTTTGTTTGGCAACAAATTAATATCAACCCGTTAATTTAGTCGGGTTTTTGAAGTAAAAAGACGTAATTTTTAAGTGAATTTTACCATTTAACATGCTAAATTGTGTATTTGTTAATGTATTTTTACACAATGTTGTTTTTGTACACATTGGTTTGAGGGTGTTGATGTTTTTCTGTATAAAAATCCGTCAATTTCAACTCTTTTCGGCAGTTTAAAAAAACATGCCGCCATTTTGTTTTTCCTCTACTAGCAGGATATGAGCTGATAGCCTGGTAGTAGAGAACCAATCAGATTACGCAAAAGCTCATATCCGATAGCATGCTATATAATAATTATTAATGTAGTAACCAGTAAAATATATTTTCTAAAGAAATAAAGCATTATGAATGGAAACTAAGTTATTTGTATGCTATAAAAGACCGTAAATCAACAAAGCGTAATTTTCCCGAACGTTTTCGGCTTTTTGATAACTTTTTAAATGCTAAATATTTCATGTCAATATAAATTAAAGAAGAGCTGACTAACATTTTCACTTTCCTGAGCTGTTTAAGTCGTTATATACGATGTTTCCAACGCCTTTTTAAAGCCTAAGAGCTCTCAAACACATTTCCGAGACTGTTTTGAACTCCAAGTCAGTTTACTGTCAAGGGAAAACCTTGCTACGTGAAGGCGAATGCGCATGACGGAAATATGGGTGGCGGAAGTTCGAGTTTTTTCTAGCGATTCATTTCCGTTGTGAATTAAAAGTTTTTCTTTATTTTTATAAATGTTTTCGCTATATGATCTCTATATATATATATATATATATATTGGCTATGAGCTCATATCCGCTATATATATATATATATATAAGTGAGTTTTGGTTCACGAAATGTTAGAGTGCTCAATACCATATATAGATAGAGCAAAATACAAAGTATGAAGTATAGGTAACTTTAAGGTAAAACTATACTTCATACTTTGTATATATATATATATATATATATATATATAGAGAGAGAGAGAGAGAGAGAGAGAGAGAGAGAGAGAGAGAGAGAGAGAGAGAGAGAGAGAGAGAGAGAGAGAGAGAGAGAGAGAGAGAGAGAGAGAGAGAGAGAGAGAGAGAGAGAGAGAGAGTTGGAGAGAGAGAGAGAGAGAGAGAGAGAGAGAGAGAGAGAGAGAGAGAGAGAGAGAGAGAGAGAGAGAGAGAGAGAGAGAGAGAGAGAGAGAGAGAGAGAGAGAGAGAGAGAGAGAGAGAGAGAGAGAGAGAGAGAGAGATGAGAGAGAGAGTGAGAGAGAGAGAGAGAGAGAGAGAGAGAGAGAGAGAGAGAGAGAGAGAGAGAGAGAGAGAGAGAGAGAGAGAGAGAGAGAGAGAGAGAGAGAGAGAGAGAGAGAGAGAGAGAGAGAGAGAGAGAGAGAGAGAGAGAGAGAGAGAGAGAGAGAGAGAGAGAGAGAGAGAGAGAGAGAGAGAGAGAGAGAGAGAGAGAGAGAGAGAGAGAGAGAGAGAGAGAGAGAGAGAGACAGAGAGACAGAGAGACAGAGAGACAGAGAGACAGAGAGACAGAGAGACAGAGAGACAGAGAGACAGAGAGACAGAGAGACAGAGAGACAGAGAGACAGAGAGACAGAGAGACAGAGAGACAGAGAGACAGAGAGACAGAGAGACAGAGAGACAGAGAGACAGAGAGACAGAGAGACAGAGAGACAGAGAGACAGAGAGACAGAGAGACAGAGAGACAGAGAGACAGAGAGACAGAGAGACAGAGAGACAGAGAGACAGAGAGACAGAGAGACAGAGAGACAGAGAGACAGAGAGACAGAGAGACAGAGAGACAGAGAGACAGAGAGAGACAGAGAGACAGAGAGACAGAGAGACAGAGAGACAGAGAGACAGAGAGACAGAGAGACAGAGAGACAGAGAGACAGAGAGACAGAGAGACAGAGAGACAGAGAGACAGAGAGACAGAGAGACAGAGAGACAGAGAGACAGAGAGACAGAGAGACAGAGAGACAGAGAGACAGAGAGACAGAGAGACAGAGAGACAGAGAGACAGAGAGACAGAGAGACAGAGAGACAGAGAGA